>APFE030161658.1:158293-202010 GCA_000404065.3 Pinus taeda
TTTCCTGTCTCAATCTCAATCAAAGCTTTCCATTTCTTGAAAGTATCAAATACATCAGATTTATTCTTAATACAGTAAAACCAAGTTTTTCTAGTTGCATCATCAATACAAGTAACATAATAACGAGAGCCACCAAGAGATGATACTTGAGCAGGTCCCCATACATCTGTATACACAAGCTCTAATTTTCGCTCTTCTTTTCTTTCCCAACTCTGAGAAATATGACTCTCTTATGTTTTTTCCATAAACACAATTCTCACAAAATTTTAAATCGACATGCTTCAAACCTGGCAACAAATTTCTTGAGTGAAGAATCTGCATCCCCTTCTCACTCATGTGCCTAAGCCTATGATGCCACAATGTCGTATCTTCTCCTGTAGAGGTTAAAGCATTAACAGAATTAGAAATACCATTGCATAAATATAATGTACCAACCTTTCCTCATTTCACTATTACCAGTGATCCTTTAGTGACCTTCCAGGTTTTATCTGTGAAAGTAGTTAAGCAACCTTCACCTCCTAACTGCCCTGTTGAAATTAAATTTTTCTTCAAATCTGGAACATGCCTTACCTCCTTCAATAGCCATTGATTTCCGTTCTGTTGTTTTATGAAAATTGTACCCATTCCAACGATTTTACAGGGTTTATCATTAGCCAATCGAGCCTGTCCAAAATATCCTTGAACATAATCATGAAAATGTTTCTTATCAGGTGTGGCATGGAATGAGGCCCCTAAATCCACCACCCAGGCATCAATAATATTTTCTAGTGAAAGAATCAAAGCATCTTGCAACACATCACCTGTTACATTCGCTTCATGATTAGTTTCTTGATGCACATCTCCTTCTTTTCCCTTCCAAGACTTGCAGTCTTTCTTCAGGTGTCCTTTCTTCCCGCATTTCTAGCACACTATCCCCGATATGGACTTGGATCTGCCTTTTCTTGACTTACTGCGATATCCTGGGCTCTTTCCTCTTTCCATTTTTCTTACCCTAGTCTCTACAATCAAAGCATTACTTGATGTCTCACCAGAGCTTTTCTGTCACATTTCCTTGCTAAGGATTGCACCGACAACATCATCAAACTTTAAAGTACTAGATCTAGAGACAGAGTTACTAATGGCCATAACTAAAACATTCCAACTTTTTGGCAATGAGCACAAAAATAACAGAGCCCTAACTTCATCATCAAAAGTTACCCCTACAGAAATTAATTGACTTGTAACTATATTAAAATCATTTAAATGATCAATGATAGATCCACCTTCTGACATCTTCATATTAAATAAATGCTTCCAAATAAATACCTTATTTGAGGCTGAGGGTTTTTCATATATTTTGGCCAGTGCCGACATTAAATCATCTGTTGTCATTTCCTTTGAAATATTAAACGCTACCGACACCACTAGGCACATCCGTATCATTCCAAGTGCCTTTCTATTGAGAATATCCCCATTCTGTGTCTTTCATACTTGTCAACTTCTTTGTCTTTCCCACTCAATGGTAGGTACAGATCTCTCTGATACAGATAATATTCCATCTGCATCTTCCACAGCTAGTAGTTTTGGCCGTTAAATTTTTCAACCCTAAACCTACCATCTTCAGCCATTGCTCCCACTCGAACTAGGAACCCTTCTCTTTCCTGCGAGTTTATCAGCCAAATAATCCTTCAGCTCTGATACCAGCTGTTAGAAAATTATATATTATAGAGCAATGGAACACATAAAATATTACAGAAATATAAACACAGAAAACGCATAAAACAAGAGAGACATAGATATATGTGGTTCACCCAGTTTGGGCTACGTCCACGGAGAAATAGCCAATCCTTCTTTTATTATATTATCCAGCAAACTGAAGAGATACAACCTACAATAGATCCCCTGTAACTCCCTCTTCGCTCTCAATCTCCTCTCTTTTCTTCACCCAAAATACAGATATACATAGACGCAATACAGTTCCCTCATATATAGTGAGGGGTTGCCTTCTAGGGCAAAAAACCCTAAATTAAACATAACTTCTATAGTCAGATCATCCGCTTAATGAACGGCCCAAATTGACTAGAAATTACAAGACTTTTCCAAGGCAATTTTAAATCTATTTTTAGCTTCGGGGGCGTTTCCCTCGAACCCCCGTTGGGGGACCACTGGCCCCCGAACCCCCCAACTGGGGGGGGGGATCAGTCCCCCCAAACCCCTGCGGGGGGAACAAGTCCCCCCCACATGGAGGGGTGTACAGTCTTCCTGGGGTATACATCCAACTGAGACCTTTGAATACAGAAGATAATCAGGCTCCACACCCAACAATAGAACCCCACCCTTGGAGGACACCATCCTCGGTGTTCAATCACACATATACCTCAACTAAACAGCTGTAAAGAATACATAATTCTCATGGAGATTTATAACAAAGCTTGATGCAGTATTTATAATGATCACCCTACTGAATGCCAACCCACATGACAACATAACAACATGATATCATAATAACATGACAACATGACAGCTATACCACTTATCAGAGCTTTATAACAAAGCTCATGGAAGTATTTACATCCATATACATATGTACATATATCAAAACATCATCAAAAAATGTACCAAAACATATACCAAAGACATGTACCAAAACACCATACCCAAAATTGCTTTTCCTCAACCGACAAGTAAGGAAGGATACATAGCTCGCATTTGATCTGCTATCTCCCATGTAGCTTCATCCAGCCCAAAGTTCTTCCATTTAACTTTAACTTGCTCGATTTCTTGGTTTCGGAGCATGAACACCTTTTTCTGCAATATTCATTGAGGCTCTAGTTGGAATTCTCCATCTGGTTCCACCTACGATACAGACCAGTCAATCACATAATCAAAATATTAAACATACTTCATAAGCAATTGCACATGGAAAAAAATCATGGAATTTCACTGTCAGAGGTAGTACAAGTCAATAGGCATCTAGCCCAATCTTCTCAACAATACTAAAGGGTCCAAAAAGCCATTGTGCCAGCTTGGCACATCATCTAATCCACAGGGAGCTCTTCTTTGGTTTTATGTGTAAGTACACCTGTTCCCCAACCTAGAACTTCTTGAACAACCAATTCCAATATGTATAACTCCTCTTCTTATCCTGTGCTGCCTTTATATTCCTCTTTATAACCTGCATTTCATGTTCCATGTCTGCCAACATATCTAGTCCAATAAGTACCCTATTCACTAAAATTGCTCCAGTTGATGGGAGTATTACAACTCCGTCCATACAATGCCTCGAAAGGACTCATTCTTAATGGCTCCTGATAACCATTGTTGTATGTGAACTCAACCAAGGGAAGATACTCCTCCCACATCTGTTGTTGATGTATCCCATACATCCTCAACATGTCTTCCAATATCCTATTGACCCTCTCTACCTGTCCATCAATATATGAATGATAAGTTGTACTTAAAGCCAACTCTGTGCCCAAACCTGAAAACATGTCCTTCCAAAACTTGGAAGTGAACTTTGCATCCTTGTCTGACACAATCTTCTTTGGAACACCAAGCAATCTGACCACATCTCTAATGAATAACTGTGCTACATCACTAGCTGAGAATGTAGACTTCACTGGTATGAAGTGTGCAACCTTTTTCAACCTGTCCACAACCACCATGATGGAATCATGATGTCTCAATGTTCTTGGAAACCATGTGATGAAGTCCACAAAAATGACCTCCCATTTCCATTTTGGAATCACAATCGGCTGTAGTAGTCCACCTGGATGCTTACATTCTACCTTCACACGCTGACAATCGAAACACCTAGCTACAAACTATACTACATCCCTCTTCAAATTCGTCCAATAATAAAATCTCTTCACTATGGTTAGTGTCTTCTGATAACCTGGGTGACTTGAATATGGTTTTGCATGAAAATCCCTCAAGATTACCTTTTTGAGCGCACTATTATCTGGCACATATATCCTGTCTTTGAATATGACCAATCCATCCCTTATAAGACAATAATCGACATCCTGTGCACCTGCACCTGTACCTATACCACTACCATTTGTACCTATACCTATACCCATACTACCACTTGTACCCATACCAATAATCTACTACAACCTGTGCACAATATCCATATACCTAACATCTTGCTAACCTACCTGCAAGATCATATCCTGTAAGTCTGTCCCATAGGATCTTGTAGTTGCTAAGCGATTTACCTATATCCTTCTGCGAAGAGCATCTTCCACCTTGTTCTATTTTACTTTGTTGTACCTGATCTCGAAATCAAGCTCACTGATCGTGTCCAACCATCTAGCCTTTCTAGCATTCAGATTTTGTTGGTCAAACAAATGCCTCAACCCAATATGATCACTTATCAGTGCAAACCATCTGTCAAGAAGATAGTGCCTCCACATCTTCAATGCATGTATGATCGATGTTAACTAAAGATCATGCATCAGGTAGTTCTTCTCATGCTCATTTAATTTTCCCAACTCATAACACACCATCTATCCATCCTGCATAAGGACCCCACCAAGTCCTCTCTTGCAAGCATCTATGCATACTACAAACTCTTTGCCTGGATCTGCAATCCTTAACACTAGTGCATGTGTCAACAACTGCTTAATCTGCTCAAAAATAGCCTCACACTTGTCTATCCATTCAAACTTCTTAACTTGCCTTTGGAATGAAATGATAGGATAAGAAATCTATGAGAAGTTCTTGATGAGCCTCCTATAATACTCTACCAACGCCATGAAAGATCTCACCTCATCCACATTCTTAGGAGGTACCCACTCCATGATGGCCCTTATCTTTTTTGGATCTACTGCAGTGCCCTCCTTAGAGACAACATGTCCCAAGTAGTGTACCTCATTCTCAAAGAAACTGCACTTGCTGAGCTTAGCATACAACTAATGCTCTCTCAACAACCTCAACACTGTTGCTAAATGATTGACAGGCTCTTCCTCATTTTTAGAATATACCAATATATCATCAATGAACACAATAAAAAACTTATCCAAATACGGACACAAGAAACTATTCATCAAGCACATAAATGTAGCTCGACCATTAGTCAAACCGAATGGAACTACAAAAAACTCATAATGCCCATACTTGGTCCAGAAAGTTGTCTTGTAAATGTCCTCCTCTTTGATGCGTACCTGATGGTATCCTGATATCAATTCAATTTTAGATAACATTGTTGCTCCCTTCAATTGTTCAAAAAAATCATGAATCTTCGGTAATGTATACCTATTCTTGATAGTAATTTTGTTCAACTACATGTAATCAATGCATAATCTAAGAGTCCCATCTTTCTTCTTCACGAAAAATATTGGTGCGCCCCAGGGTGATACACTTGGACTAATGTATCCCTTGTCCAGCATTTCCTTTAACTACAACTTCAATTCAACCAACTCTGGTGTGCTCATCCTGTAAGGTGCTTTTGATGCTGGAGCTTCCCCTAGCATTAATTGATTAGAAACTCTACCTCCCTATGAGGTGGAAACTATGAGATATCCTCAAGAAATACCTCCTTGAACTGTTGTAGAACTCGGTACCTACTCAACACATATGCATCCTCAACTTCCCTACCCTTTTCACTAGAAGTGTGCAGTGCAAATAACATACACCCTTTCTTGCGACTATGCTTTGCATGCATAATTATCATCATCCTAAATGATGTGGCTTTATTCTTACCCTGTAAGACTCGTGGTTCCCCATTTTCATCAACACACTCAATGGCTTTGTCATAACAATCCACTTTGGTCCTATGAAGATACGACCAATCCATGACCAAAAACATATTGTATGATCCCAATGGTAATACATTCATATGTGTTTTGGTAGGCATACCATTCAAATCAAATGCACAATCTCTTACCCAATGATGAACTCGCTTATTTGTACTTGTAGCCAACTGCACTAACCAAGATTCTACATGCAATTTCTTACTCAAACCACACTTATCCACCAAGTCAAGACTAACGTAGCTATAATTAGATCAAGAGTCAATCAAAATTGAAATAAATTGATCACAAAGTTTACTGTCCATCTCAAAGAGAGATGCCTGATGCTCTTCCTGTCTGTTGTCCATGCTACATAAATACGAGGAATACTCTTCCCCACATCCCCAATAGTATGTGCCTCCTGTGCATTGTATATCTTAGGCCTACCACCTTTTCTATGGAAAATCTCTCCTAAGTCATTTCTCACCACATGTCCAGCACTCCAACCATCTAGTGTCATTACTTCTATGTTGCTCCTATGATCCATGTCCCTGTCTAGATGAATTAAACTTCTTTTGAGGTGCCACATTTTCTTTCTCCTCTTCATTTTGAGGCCTTGATCTCTTAGGTTGCCATTTTCCTTTACCTTTGTCTTTTCCTTTCCATCCTTGCTGAAATTCATTCTTACACTTTGACTGTTCATAGCAAAGCTTCATTTTCCTTATCACTTCCTCAAGTGACTGAGGCTCATCATACTCAATCCAATCTCTAAATGTTAATGCAAAACCGTTGAAAAATAGTTTAACTTTAGCCTTCCCATATGTATGATACGGTACATACCTCAATAAATCCATAAACTTGGTCATGTACTCTTCATCTGTCACTGACCCCATCTTTAGCTCATAGAATTCTTTGGTCTTATTGTCGTAATACCTTTCTAACAAGTATTTCTTCCTGAAAATCCTCTTGAACTCATGCCAACTCAAGTCATCCGTCTTGATGTCTCTAACCCACTTCACATATTCCCACCAAATGTTTGATTTACCTTTCAGGCTAAAGATAACAATTTTGGCCTTCATGTTATCGGTGTACTCATGCAAATCAAAGAATTTGTTCATACTAAGTATCCAAGCCTCTGTATCTTCCATCTTCTTCACATCTCCATCAAAAGTAGGTGACTTTGCCTTCTTAAATTCATCTAGCAATTATCCCATATCACTCCTCCTGTGAGGATGATAATGATGAAGATCATGATGTCTGTCAGAATCAGAACTAGAATAGTACCTGTACTTATCACCCCTCCTATCTGAAGTTCCCAACATCCTGCCATCTTTCACTGTGTCAGCTCTATCCGACCTGTTTCTACCAGGGGACCTATGGCCATATGCCCTATTAGTTTTGTCCTCCCGTCCATGGTTGATCCAAAGTGGCCCTTGTTGATGTAATTCTGACAAACTTTGAAGGAGTATTGCATTAACCTCTACGTGTTTCTCTTGTGCCTATATGATCCTGTCATTGTCTGCCTTACAACTCCTTATCTATTCCTTCAAGCTTCTCAATGTGTTTGCCAAATCAAAATAGTTCCCACCACACTTCTCATCTGATTCATAGGTAGAGTCTTTGTAGTCTACCATCTTGCTAGTCATTTGATCTCTTTCATGCAAGGCATACTATGTCAGATAAACCAAGTCATAATAAACCAATATACCATAGTATAATTTGGGGAGGATACCTCATCTGCAAGATCATCCAAGTCAGCGTGATGAATGTATAACATAATCATAACATCATATAGGCATATACAAATAAGTGCATCAACACATAAACATCATTCTAGCTAGAATCCAGTCATCAATGGATGACCATATTGACTACACATACCATGACCTCATGCAATGCAACAACCATTACACCATTGTACACATGGCCACGTGAAAACATCGCATGCATAATGAATGTTTAATCAACCACACACACACATGAGCATATGTAATCAATCATAAGCGAATAATACTTCTAACCAAACCTACAAGAAGGATACATGTAACCAAACATACAAGAATGTAACCAAGCATGCAAAATTATACATGTAAGCAACATATAGCAACATGTAACCAGTCATACACTCGTGATGATGCACTCCACAATGACAACATAAACTTCCACATGATGAGATCACTACAACCATGATCAACATCATGTGAATGCAATAAGCACATGGAATGCAACGTAAGAGACAAACATGCAACTGACACACATGCATGACCAACACACACATCCTATCCAGTCTGAGGGGTGAACCATGCTCTGATACCACTTTGTAACACCCTCCTCCCACATCTACCCAAATAACTAGCCAACCGAGGTAAACATGTGACGAGAGGCTACTGTGATTGGATTCAACCTCTTATGTGGCCTTAAGGAAATGAAATCAATGGAAACACAACATACATAACTTCCACATCAGCTACAGGACCCCTTCAGGCAACTTGCCCCTAGGTCCCACTAAAGTTTTTGATCACTTGACCTTTGGACATTGTCATGCTATGAGCATTCCAACATCCAGGGACCTGTGGACTCTCTCACAGGGCTGCAAACCAACGTCCAAGGACCATTTTGTCCAGTTCTATGTGAGTGTCCCTGTGATTTGATCCACTTTTTCAGGCCTAGAGCCCAGGTGACTGCCTAGGATGGAATGACATCTTCAAAGTAGTAAAATAATAGGGAAACAATGATGCAATATAAATTAGTTGAACAAGCCCTTAACCAGACCTATACTAGCAATGACAAAAAAATCGTCAAACATATCACAAACATTATTGTTTTGAGGCTTCTATGATCAGTGTTTGTTGTGTAGTTTTCTTACGGAGTTCTCGCATCCATGATTGTTTGCATTGACGTTTCGAACCATCCACCGTGGCTCATCATCAGGGTAGATCAGTAATTGTGTAGGACAGATCTCGTTGGACTTGAATAAATAGGGTTAAGAGATGCACAGGGAATGGAAGCCGACCTTGTCAAAATTGTTTTGTAATATTTGGTTTTAATTTAACTATATACTAATAATAAAACAAAATGATTAAAATTAAAATTGAAATTTTTAATTATATCATTGAAATATTTATTTATTAATAAGATATTCATAGTAATTATATCAGTAATGCAAATAATTATTAAATTTTAATTTAATTTATGTTTATATATAATGATAATTAATATATTATTTAATATCTATTAAATGCAAAATTATTATTAATATTATTTAATTTAAAGATTCTTTGTTCATTTATTAGTTAAATGTAATTATATATTTTATATTTAATTATATAATAAGAATTTAATTAATTCCAATCTAATGAGAAATATTTAATTATGTAATGGGATTTTATTTATTTCTAGATAATATTAAAAATATTATTTATTTATTTTTATTTATAACTAATTATATTATGTTGTTTCTACTCTATTTATAATTAATTTTATTTTGGTTTTGTTTTTGCTTTTAGAGTAAATTAATTAGTTTGATTTTAATGATAATCTTAATGTTAATTAGTACTAGTTTTTTAATATTAGTGCTTGTTTCTAGAATTTTTGTAATTTTAGTGATTTTTATTATATTTATGATCTAATGGCTTATATGTTTAAATATTATGAATATTAATGTTAATGTTAGTGATGAAAACTAATTTAGTTATTTGTTTAGAATTTACATGGAATTTTCACTAGGGCTATTGCACTATCAACATTGTTGTTGTCTAGGAACGGATGACGTTGTGGGTCAAAGTCTTTAATAGAAATTTATTTTTCTTTATGATTGCCACCTTGTTGAAGAGAATTCACTTCTTTTGAAGTGAATTTAGCCATGTATACTAATTTCACTCGATGCGTGAACTCTCGATGGATCCCACTGCAATTCATGCAAACAAATGTCTAGAATTTTGTACACACATATTGGGATCCAAGGTTGTTGTATTTAAGCTTTAGAAGACTTTGTATAATCTTCTTATTTCTTTCATCATCCATGGATTTAATTTTGAAAATACTCCAACCAACATTGAAGGAATAATATAGACTATTATTGGATCTAGATGCTTAAGAGGGAACTACAAACCTCGAGCATTATATGAAGCAAATGTGAGGTCTCCAACCCGAGGTTCTATATCATAATTTCCTCCTAGAACCATCATTGGTATGTGTGACAATATTGGCTCCATAAATTTGTGACATGCATCCCAACACATTCATAGCATGATACTCCTCTATCGCTTATGGTTAGGTAGTTGTTTGTGAATCCCTTGCCCTCCATGGAGGTCATTTCCTTGTGGAAATTGTTGTACACAATGAAATACCATATAAATGTCTTGAAACCAATGGTTGGATTCTCTGCCACCAAGTCTAGATTTCTCAATATATTGACACCCAAATACTTTCCTTCTTCTCCATAGTTATAGTTCCTAGTAAGTTGTAGTAGGCCACGACCATAATAGCTCTTGTTGTACTTATAGAGCCAAATTGTTGACCTTGTGTATTAGTGTGGTTTGTTTCTTTATTCCATGTAGTAGATACTTCCAGTCTCACGAGAAATGTTAGCAAAGAAGGCAACCAACTCCTTCTTTTGAACTTCAAGATTTCCAATGCAACCAAACTTGGAGAAGGAATTGACTATTGTGATCTAGCCTTAGTAAGTATAGAATGCCTTCCCTTTGAAAGCACTAGAGATATAGGCCTTGATGTGGTTAAAAAAATTGTTGGAGATTATAGATGCAATGATTGTTCCAACAAGAGTAGGAGATACGACATGCTTATTGTAGCATGCCTAACTTTGTTAGCCTTCCCCACAATATGCTTTTATTGTTCCACAATATTCCCACTTACTGTAGTATTTTCCCTTGGAAAATTCATATTGTTGGATAGAACTCACATGTGCTTAGGCTAATAGTGCACTACTGAAACTCTAATCCTCTTAGCCACTGATAACTTGTCACTTGCCATGGAGGGGTGAGCGCGTACACGATGCTCCAAGGACTTGAGCCTGATAATGTTTGGGGGATTGAAAAATATCCATGATGACATCAAGAAACGATAATTTCTAGGATTGGTAACATTAGAGGCAGGGTTAGTAACAATGGTTGTTTTTTTAGTGGGGTTGACATATTGGTGAGAAGTGGGGAACAAAATGGTAGTTGAAACCACTAAAATTGGCACAAGTTTACAGAAGGAGAACATTGGTCGCCATGACGAAGGCCTTATTTTCTACAGGAAAGGATTTAGACCCTTTGGGCTAGTGGGTTGAATGGGATTTGATGAAATCATTGCCTCTTCCACAATTGTTTTTTTTCATCCGATGAATTTGAACCTTCCATGATCCATAAAGATAGTAACCCTAATTTTGATGGAGTCGTAAACTTCTCCAATACCATTTATCCAGATCTTGGGGGCCAAGGTCTGAGATCACCTTAAGAGAAGAAGAAAACATAAAACACATAAATAATTTGTTTTAATTAAAATAAGGGAAAATCATTACAACTACGTTATGTGGACGACTCTATCATTTTACGAAGTGAGGCCTACATTTATAGCCATTTGATTTACAATACCATGGGTAATTACCATGGGTGAATACCATGGAAAAATACCATGCGTGGATATGATTTTCCATTCATATCACACCAGGCCTTTGCCACAAGTCTAGGATTAGGAAATAGTGCATCAATCTAAGGTATTTCATCTCAAATTTAGAGGCTAACTCCCTCTTGGACTTGAACATCAGAGGCTCACTACGTGTCAAGGTTCAGGTCGAATTGCTTCTTGTAAATCCAAGCTTCATCAGGTAGCTATCAATACGGGCATAATAGGATTTGGGGCTTGCTTCAATCAATATAATGCCTTCTTCAACATGAAAGTATGAGTATTCCTATCATGCATGTAAAATCCTTGTGGTTGCTCAACATATACTTCTTCCTGGCGTATGCCATGAAGAAACATAGTCTTCACATCTATCTAGTCATGTGTCCATCCTTGAGTAGTAGTAAGGGAAACGATAGAACTAATAGGAGTGTAGGGGGAAATAGGTGCGGATATATCATCATAGTATTCTTCCTCTTTCTAGGAGAAACCTATAGCCACAAACCTCACCTTATATTTCTCAATACTTCCATCAGCTCCATATTTGATTTTGTACAACCATTTCGAAGTCAGAACGCACTTCTATTTGGGTCTCGAAACCATTTCCCACACATCATTCTTCATGTTAAATTCGTATTCTTTAGCCATAACATCTTTCCAAACCTTCTCTTTCACTCCTTCTTCAAAGGTGTGTGTTTCATCTTGTATAATGGATCTCATAGCCACAACATATCCTTGCTACGACATGTCTTCTTGCTTTCTCTAAAGGTTCCTCTAGCAGTGACATGTCTTTCAGCATCCTATTTAAAAGTATCACGAAGCCAAATTGGTCTCTTCTTGGCAGGGGGATCACATGGAGGAGGATACAAGGGGTCCATAGGTTCCATGGGATTATCAACAACATATTTCTTTGGCACATACATAGAAGTACCTTCTAGTATTTCCATGTCATCATCCTTCTTCTCAACAAGTGGATGAGGAGGAATGTCCCTTTATTTTCCAAGGGAAACATCTTCATCAAAAATCACATCCCTGTTAAACTCAATATTCCTTTGACCATACACATATATTCTAAAATATTTAGAATTATCACAATATCTCACAAACGTACCTTTATTTCCAGTGTCTTCTAGCTTGTTTCTCTTGTCCTTGGGCACACGAAAGTATACGGTGTAGCCAAAAGTTCTCAGATATCCAAGATCGGGCTTCACACCTGTGAACACTTCTTTGAGAGTCTTGTCACCCATGGCTTGATGAGGAATCTTGTTTTGAATATAGGCTATTGTATTAGTGGCTTCTCCCCAAAGGAATTTTGGCATCTCTTGATCATACAACATGGATCGAGAAGCTTCCATGATGGTTCTATTCTTTCCTTCAGCCACACCATTTTTCTCAGGATTATAAGGTATGTTGTTTTCCTTATTAATTACAAATTTCTTGAAAAATCCAATAGACTCATTAGAAGTGTATTCTCCACCATTATCAAACCTGAAGACCTCGATCTTTTTCCCTATTTGATTCTTTATCAGTGCCTTGAAGTCCTATAAGGTATGTTGTTTTCCTTATTGATTGAAACTTTCTTGAAAAATCCAGCAAACTCATTAGAAGTGTAATCTCCACCATAATCAGACATGAAGACCTTGATATTTTTCCTCCTTTGATTCTTTATCAATGCCTTGAATTCCTGAAACATCTCAAATGCTTCACCCTTGTGCTTCAAGTAGATTATCCAAGTCTTTTAGGAGAAATAATCCACACATATTATATAATATAAATATCCACCCAAATAGTTTACTAGCATGGGTCCACATAAATCATAATGTATGAGTTGTAGAATATCACTGGTCCTGCTTTTGCTATAAGGGAATTGTCCCATTAACTTCTTTCCATTGGAAGATCCATGCCATACTCCATCATGATTATATTGACCTTCGGGCATTCCAAAAACCATCCTCCTTACTTTAGGCAGGGCTTCATAGTGTAGATGTGCGAAACTTCAATGCCAAAATTCACTTTCTTGATTTCTATCATGTACCATTACTCGCAGTGGCCTTCCATTGGATCTATAGAGTCTTTCAATTATAGATCCCAAGGTGAAAAAAATCCCTCATGTGGGATTCCATAGTCTAGGTGAGGACCTTTCCTCTTATGAAGGAAACTCTCATTCCTTTATCTTCCAAGGAAGATATGGATACAAGGTTCTTATTTAATCCTCAAACATACATAATATCATGAAGAAGTACGGTTTCACCATAATCCAAATGAAAAGTGGAAAAACAAAAACCCTTCACAAGATAAGTAGATTTATCCCTAAGAATGATCTTTACATTAGTCTCCTTCTCAACTAGGTTTGAGAGGACTTTATGATACCTATAGAAATTTCTATAGGCCCCACTATCCACCAACCAACTTTCACATGAATCCAAAGGAGAGGAACTAGAAAGAGAAGAAATAAGAATATATTCAGATTCAGTAACAGTTGCATTATTTTCATACCTTGAGTTCCTTGATCTCTTTTGAGGATGATGACCTTCTTCATAATCACCAGGAGCATCTCTTCTTCTTTTATCATCTCCTCTTCTTCTATCATTAAACATGTTATTGTTGAGGCCACAATTATTTTTGAAGTTGGACCTTGGAGCATCTCTCTTTTCCAAACAGTCTTGGCCATAGTGATTGTGCTTGTCGCAATTAAAGCATTCAACTTTAGGTCTATCTTTTCTATGCCTTTTCTTGAAGTCCTTAGATTCAATAGAAGACTTTTTAGTATTATAGGGTCTTCATCTTCCTTTATTCTTCTTTTCTTTTGTAGAAAATGCAGAGGAATCTCCTTCTTCATGCTTTTGAATCCTCCCTCTAGAAATCATCTTGGTTTCTTCTTGAGTACATTTTCCAACCAGCTCATCAAATGTCAAAAATTTGTCATTATTGCTAATAGGTGTAATGAGTGTCTCCTATATTGGAGGAATACCTTGAAGAGAAATGAGCACTAACTCTATATCAGACATATATTCTCCAACAGTCAACAATTGATCCCTAAGTTGTGATAATCTCATGAAGTATGACTGCATCGTCTCTCCCTTATTCATCTTGATGCCCTTGATTTGATTTTTCATGGAGATAATGTGATTCAAATTGTTGACATCATACATCCCAAACAACTTGTCATAGATATCCTTGGACTTCTTCAACTTTCCAAGGTAAATAAGTAAACGATCTTTCAAAGAATCAATAATTATTTTATTGGCTTTGATCTCACCTTTCTTATACTTGGCCTTAGCATCAGTAGGATAATTTTCTAGTGGCTCGAGTATCTTTTCTTCCACATATTCTAATACATCATTTTCATCCAATGTCACTTCCAACTTGATCTTCCAAGCAACAAAATTAGATGAGTGGACCAAATTCTTTACATCCTTGAAGTATGAGGTAGACATCTTGACCCACTAGCTTCTTTAAAATAGATTCCTTCAAAGGTGAGTTCTTATATCTTGTCTCCTTGGGCTTTTCTTCACCTCAACTCTGATAACATGTTAATTTTTTAGATTTATATGCTTAACAAAATCACTTATTCCAATTTTCTTCAATTAGCAATCAATGTATCCAATAAATTCAATCTTCTAGTGACAATAAGAAATTCTAGATAAAATAGTAAATCTAATGCACAATAGAAGACAACCAAGAGAAATAACATGAGACACAAGATTTGTTCAAAGATTAGGGAAAAAACCCACAAGGGAGAAAGCCTTTCAAAATTCTTCTTCTATTAGATTGTCATCAAATGTTCAAGTTCTAAATTGTCAATAAAAGAGTCAAAGTCAAATCTTTGACTTATCCAACAAACAAGTAACCAATATTTAAGAGATGAGCCCAAAAGTAAAATCTAGTCAACAAGTCAAATCTACAAATTTTTAAAAAGTCAACAACAACAAATGATGCCCTAACCAATCCAGAATTTAACAATCAACAATCATCCAAATGAGCTCAGTCAACACTCAAACGACTTGGCCTTCTTTGTTGGTCAAACCTTTGTCAAAACCGTCATCAAAATTTCAGTCAAAGGAGAGAGCATGCCTATGGTCAAACTTCAGTCAAAGGCCCTTTTTCAACCCAAGTCAAAGTACCCAGAAAAGTTTGGTCTTTTGCCCAATTAATATTGCCTCCAAAAATTAGATTTTTAAGTCAAACAAAATCAAAATGTCAAGTCAAAGTTAGTCAATAGTTGATCAAATTGTCCTAATCAAAAGTCAACACACAAATCAGACTTGTCCTCCTTCCCTTCACATGTGTGAGATCAAACCTCCAAATTGAAAACATGTACGAACCTGTCAAGAGAAGAGAGAAAACATGTGATGATGTGATGATGCTCCAAAGTGATGTGACATGAGGTATACTTATATGAATCTTAGGAGGTTGAATTAATTTGCCTAGAACGATTTGTACTTTTGTGCACATGTGGGTTTCACCTTGAAAATTATATTTTTCCTTGACCAAATTAAATTATTCCAAGGGATAAGAGGGGTATTTCTCAGTGAGGAAGTTTGTGCAATAGAGGGAATTTGTCCCTAAGATGCCAAATTAATAGGAACAAAGAGATCTCCTCTCCTTCAATAGTATCTTGGGTGGAAACTTCAAAGTCACTCTTCATCATTGGGAAAAAAGTGGTTCAGTGGTCATAGATCCCTTTCAATAAAGAATGGAAAATATAATTTTTATAGGTCATTTTGTCACATTCAAAAAAATGGCTCCGAACCTAGATCTATCATCATTCATTTACACCTTGCAATCATCCCTACAAATCCAAAATCATTCTCTCTCTAGAAGTTATAAGAATATTGGATTACATTCGTTGAAAACCCTAATTTAAGACCTCAACACACTTACCCTTTTGATAAATTATGATGCATAGGCTGCACATGGAACTTGTGTTGGTCAACGCAAATTTCTCTTATATAAAGTGCGATGACACTTGGAAATGAGTCAAAATAAAAAATAATTTCAAAGTTCCTCTCTCTAGAAGCTTCGGGAGTGGAATTAACTATTTATTGTTGGATCTGATCTCAAACTCCTATTAATGAGGTATCATATATTATCTCATAGATCGTACCTCCTTCTAAAGTGGTTCTACCCTAGTATTGTAAATCCAAAACTACCTCATTTACCCTATAAATGCAGCATCTGTCGTAGGATTTGGATTGGCTTTTGGAGACTATGATTATGCCTTTATGTTTTCCATTTGTTTCTAGATGTCCATGATCCATCCATTTTTATCCAAGTGGATATTGGCGGCCACTCACCTATTCCACCTGGACCTCCAATTGGTTTCATCAATTTCCTTGATTATAGCGCAATTTACTATTTTTAGTAGTTTTTTAGGTCCTGAACTTCGAGAGTTGTTTTGACCCCTAAACAGTGTTTTTTAGGTCCGCAACAATCCTGCCACAAATATTGTAGTACTCATAGATACCTTTCTAACAAGTTATCTTACGTGCCAAACAGAGATCATATGACCAAGTTACGACCACAAGAAGTTAGTTGTCCAACTAACCCCAACGGGACCCACAAACTCTTGGTGTTCCATCTCATAGGGTTAGTGTTTTGGTTTTTTAGGGTTTCCCTTTGTTGTTAAATAATAAAAATGCCCTTGAGCCTCACTATAACGTAATTTAGAGGCATGTAGCTGCCACAACTCTTCTTAGAGATAAGCTACCATCACCCAAGCTATTTTATTTCCATTTTGTATGTAAGCATCTTTGAGTACTTTGAAATTAATGAAATGAAAATTATTTTTGTTGCATCTCTATGTTTATGTTTATATTTGTATTTCATTTTGTTCCTTCATACATTTTGATCAGTGGTATCATAGTGGTCTACTCTTTCTTTGTTTTTCTGTGCATGTACCCAATGAGGTCAGGTTATAAGGATTTAGGGCTTCAATTGGTTGAACCTTTGCAAGGCGGACCCCGATGACCTCCCATGGCAGAAGAAAATAAAGACGAGGGAGTAATATATCCTTTCAAAATATTTCTTGAGGAATCCCTCAAGTGACAAAGGAACATGATGACAGACAAATTTACCCATATCCTTCGGTGGATAGCCACAGGCAACACATCTTCATCCAACAACCACCCTGGAGGCACCACTCCCTTTAAAGTACAAGTCAACTTTGACATTCCCATACTTGAAGGCCAAATAGGTGTAGATGTCATAGATAAATGGTTAAATATTTTGGAAGGATATGTTTCGATTCATGGTTTTTCCAATAGGGAGAAGATTACTTTTTCATTCCTGAAAGCCGCCCCCCATGTCAAGGTTTGGTGGGAAACCTAATATGAGTAGAGGGATGAGAGGGAACCCTCATTTCTTTCAGCCACACCCACTTGGAATTCTTTCCGAGATGCCATCAAGGAACAATATTACCCTGTTGGGAGATATGACGACAAGTACATACAATGGGCTATGATGTGGCAGCAAAGGGATCAACATGTGCATGGGTTGATGAATCCTTTCCATATCCTCTACACAAAGTTGGGTATCAAATATTCTGAGAAACATATGGTTCTCAAGTATTGTAGTTTTTTGCACAAGTGCATTCATGAGGAAATGGAATTCCTGGACATCTCCTTGCATTATGAACCATACCGATATTCTCCCAAGATTGAGCATAAATTTAAGCAGAAGAAGCGAGACTTTGGATCCACGAACCCAAATCAGAGTAAAGGCACCCCCAAGCTACAGGAAAAGAGAAGATCTAGGTTGTGACCCCCCAGGAAAACTCCTCGAATCTGCAAGCCAAGAATAACGGGAAGGCAAAGAAGGACACCGGCAAGTGGTGTGAGTTCCATAAAACTCCCACTTGCAACACGAATGAATTTTGTGCAAAGTAGGTGTTGGTGGCCGAGATAAAATACTTAGAGATGGATGCACACTCTAATTCTGAGATGGAAATAGACAAGGTAACAGACAAACAAAAATTGATCATTTACTCAAAACCCACTACAATGATAGACACAAATATCCAAAAGGTGGAACCTGAGGATCCAGAGGAGGGGAAGTGCCTCTTCCACTCACATATGTGGGTAAAATGTGGGTAAAGGGTTCGATGGTGTAGTTCATCATTGAAAGTGGGATCCAGAATAACTTGATCTCAACCAAGGTCATTAAGGTATTGAAGCTTCCAACGATGCCACACCCACAAACATACACCATTGGGTGGCTTCACCAAGGGTGAGATCTCTGTGTTGGTCAGTAGTGTTACCTACCTTATAGCATCAAGTCCTTTGCAGATGAGGTATTATATGATTTTTCCCCTTTGGAAGTTTGTGATGTTTTATTAGGTCATCCATACCTATAGTAGTGTCATGTTGTATATGAATCTAGAGCTCATTTTGTTATTATTACTTTGGGTCAGAAATTGTACAGGATATCTACCTACCACATTTTCTTTGATCTTTTATAAACAATGTAGTGAGATCATTTCTCAAACTGGGAAATTTATCTTCCTTATGATTCACCCTCATATCAAGAGGAAGATTGTGGCTACATGCATATCCTCCAGAAAGGGATCCTCTGCATGATAGTAGCAAATGAAAATGGTCATGGAGGAATACAGGGACATCTTCAACTCACCCATAGGGGTACCCCTACGCTATCAGGTCAAGTACTCCATCGATATGACCCCGGGCACGATGTTACCCAATGGAACTATCTATTGATGATTTGTTCTAGATAATGATGAAATCCATAAGAAAGGCTTGTATACTCCTCTAACTACTCCTAATCAGCCCTAGGAATCCATCTCCATTGATTACCTATCAGGCCTTCCCTCTACCAAGCATGAAAATGACTGTGCTTTCATGGTCATCGATAGATTCTCTAAGATGACCAGTATGGTAGCCTACAAGAAGAGTATCACAGTAGAAGTCACTACAAAACTATTCTTTGAATGAGTATGGTTACACTTTGGGATCCCACAGTCCATTATCTTGGATTGAGATAGTAGGTTCCTAAGTACATTTCGGTCAAGACTCTGGTCGTTGTTGGATACCAAGCTCACTAAGTCCATGGTCTCCCACCCCCAAACTAATGGCCAAATAGAGGTCATCAACAAGATGATCATGCACATCATGCGCATGTACAACTCGAAGCATCCACTCACATGGGATGAAAACCTCCCCTATGTCTAGCACAACTACAACAAAGCTCGCCATAGCTCAAATGGCCACATACCCTTTCAGGTGGGGTTGGGATTCCAACCATTATGTCCCATTGATGTTGCCATACCACCTGCAACTACTTAGGAAGATTCATCTCATGTCCAATTCGAAGTTTACAGCGCTACCAGCTTCATTGAACACATTTAGCACATAGTCTAGCAGGTCCATGACATATTGGACAGAGAAAATGCTAAGTATAAACAATGTCATGATTAACATTGGGTGCCACACAAGTTCCAGGTGAGCAACAAATTTTGTTTACATTTGTAGAAGGGGCACCTCGCTGGGGCCCACTGCAAGCTTTTCTCACTCTGATATAGGCCTTACACCATCACTAAGGCTATAGAAGACAATTCTTTCGAGCTCAAAATTCCACCATTCCCTAGTCTTCACCCAGTATTCAATGTGGACTAGCTGCGGCCATACTTCCCCCATTACTGGGCACATTAGACATTGTTGAGCAGCTGACACCAACGGATCTCAACCCAAGCTATATCGAATACAACAAAAAGAATAGGATCATGGACACATAGATAAAGAACACTCATCAATAGAGGATCTAGCTTTATCGATTTGTCAAAGCGTGCCAACTCCTTTACCAGGGCAAGTGGCTTACGGGGGACCAAGGTCAACAAAAATTTCCTCACCTCATGGAGGCTCTACATGCAATGGGGACCATCAATTCCTAAAGGGGGAGGACTGAGCCAGGTGGATGTTGGTGGCCACCCACCTATTCCACCTAGAACTCTAATTGGTTTCATCCGTTTCCTTGATTATAGCACAATTTACTATTTTTAGCGGTTTTTCGGGTCTTGAACTTCTGGAGTTGTTTTGACCCCCTAAATGGTGTTTTTTTAAGGTCTGCAATAGGATTGTAGGAATAGGTAGGGGTCTGCTACAAATATTATAGTACTTAGAGAGACATTTCTAATAAGGTATCATATGCACCAAACATAGATCATATCACCAAGTTACGACCCCGGGATGTTGGTTGTCCAACTAACCCCAACAAGGCCCCCAAACTCTTAGCATTCCATCTCCTAGGGATAGGGTTTTGGTTGTTTAGGGTTTTGGTTGTTTAGGGTTTTCCTTTATTGTTCAATAATAAAAAGGCCCTTGAGCCTCATTTTAACACAGTTTAGAGGCATTTAGCCACCACATCTCTTCTCAGAGATAAGCTACCATCGCTCACCCTAGTTTATTTCCATTTTGTATGTAAGCATGTTTTTGTTCTTTGATATTATTGAAATGAAGATTGACCTTTGTTGCATATCTGGGTTTATGTTTATATCTCTATTTAATTTTGTTCCTTCATAAATATGGGTCACATTTACTTTAGGTGTGATTGAAGTCTTACCATTGTGGCAAAGGAAGGACAAGAAAGTTGTGAGAGATTCACAAAGTCAATGCCTACAAAGGTTGTAAGCTTTTCCTGACATCATTAATAAAAAAGTGCATTGCTTTCCCTAGACATTATGTCTTTATTATCCAGGTGTAGAACATGAATTATTCACTTCTTGTTTAGAGTTGTTTGTATATATTATCTTGTATATTTTTTCTCTTGCTTGTTTTGGATGATTTGTAGATTCCACTTTTAGAAATTGGAGTTGAAGCCAGAACTAACAAGTAGGGAGAAGAAGGCAGTTTGCATTGTATTCCAAGTATTTTTTCCTTTCATATTCCAAACATCTCTAAGGAAAAACATTGTAGTTTTGTCTTGGTTGTTTCTAAGCTAAGCCACTTTTTCTACAAAAGGAATTTATCCACAAAACACTAATCTCCCATTTAGATTTGGTTGATATCCAGCCAAATAATTCTAAATTCTCTTGGAGTAACAAAACAATAGGTTGGGGTGATATATCAGTTAGACTATATCTCTTATTTGTAAGTAGTTATCTTCTAGAGTAGCAAGTTCCATTTTTAGCTATCCATCTCCCATGGAGTGGCTTGGATCATAGGCTGAGTAAATTGCAAGTTGACCTAGAAGAAGATACAAGCCCTCTTCCTTTCTACTTCAATCCCCTATGGATTGTGGATATAGATTTCCACAAAGTTGTTTCCTTGGCTTGGTCGAACTAGGAGGTGGGAGAAATGCTACTAAGGAAGAAAAAGGAATGTGTTGCACTACATCAAGAACTCAAGGATGAATAGGAAGTGTAGAGCTTAGTTCAAGTATGTTTCAAATAGAGAGACAAGAACACAAAATTATTCCACGGATAGGCAAATATAAGGGAGTGGAAAAAGAGGTTCAAATGTATAGAGGTGGATCGATATTCTATTTCCTCACCAAGGAAAATAAATGAAGGAACATTGATCAGGTGCTCAAGTTTATGCTCAAAAATCAAAGCGTCATAATTTTTTTAAACTCAGCTTCAAATAAAATATCTCATCATCATGAATTCAACGGTGTGAATGACACTCAAATCTGTGCTCATATGCAGAATTTAGAGCAAGTCAAAGTTCATGTTTGACTTGGACATGTGGCAGGATTGGATGACATGGAAAAGGTGCTAGCAAATGGGGAGGCACCAAGTGGCAGGTTGCCACTGGGTCCTACATATCTCATATCGGGGAAAAATAGAGGATGCAGGTTAAGAATCAACCCCAACAGGTTGGGTTGCGATTTGCGATAATCACAATCGCATATCACACCAAAACCCTGCTGAAATTTATGTTACCACTGATAAAGTTCTGATTGCGATAGATTTCCCAGACATGATACTTTTATTTGTTGCATTTTAATGTCCCGGTGGGTCTTCCATACTAGCAATTATGTTCCCACACCGATTTTTTATTGCGATGAGCGATAAGACCTTGGATGTGATATTTTATGTGTTGCAGTTTAATGTCCCGACAGGTCTGCGATATCACTATCCAAACATTCCACTTTATTTACAAGACCATCCACCGACTTTTTACGCTGATTGTAAAATGTGATAGTCCTCGGATGCGATGCCACTATAGGTTTCGATTTACTATCCCGACGGGTCCGCAATATCACAATCACAAATTTCTCATTTCTATTCATAGACCATAAGAGCCTATAGCACTTGCTAATTGTGATTTATGATATGGCCGACAGTTTATGGCCTGCGGCATGGCCAAATTCTCACTCAGTTAGAGGATTTTGGAGGGAATTTGTGGGATTATGTCGGTTTTGGAGCAATTTTTGGAACAAATAGTGGGAGAACTAGGAGAAGTCATAACTTCTTTAGTTCTTATCCAAATGGGATGCAAAAAGAGGCTAGATAGCCATTTTTGAGTACTCTAAACTGATTGAGATAGGTTCCAGAGGCATTTGAGCATTGTAAACAAAATTTTGTTGTAATTTGAGAATAATAGAGATGCCCAAGCATTGGAAGCTGGACCAAGGAGATGTAGCCCAGGAGGGTGAAATCCTCATCAGATCTTTGTGTTATGTGTTGCATTTTGATGTTCTTTGATGATATTTTGTTGTTGTTCAGCATATGTTTTATGTTAAACTGTTTCTAACATTTACATAAGAAAATCTCATGGGAATCAGTTAACTAAGAAAAAATATTGAATCATTAAGAACTTGATAAGAAAATGATAAGCATCTTGGGTTTTATTCTGAATGGAGAATTAGCACAACATCTAATCTGCTCCATTTCAGATCCAGTTGGTATCTGCGCACTGGTTTTTGCTTACTAGATTTTCTTTGTGAAAGAAGGATTTAATTGTTTGCAAGTTTATGTCATGCTCACAAGGTTAAAACTCAAAAGAGGAGAACAGAAGATGGTTGAAAGCCCTATAGTTGGCTCAAGGGGAAGAAGAGCAAGGTTGTCAAAGTATTCTACACCAATATGTCATCCTCAAGTTGCAGAAGTTGCAATTGAGTTTTCAGAGACCATGTCTCATGAAGGAGAACCTACAAATATGAAAAGAGATGAGAAGACCTTCAGAAAGGCTTTCTTTGATATGACAAAGATGGTGAAGGTCCTCTATGAAAGTTCCAAACCTCCCAAAGGAGGAGGCTCTTCAGGAGGAGGTGATGGAAAAGGAGGTAATGGGAATGGAGACAAGCCTCCACCATCTCCACCATCTTCTTCATCTTCTACTTCACAAGCATCTTCACACTCTTCCACTAATACAACCCTTACTCATATTCATCATCATTCTGCAAAAGGAACTGGTAAATCACCTTTTCTAAAGCTTGATGTCAAATTCGAGTTTCTTATGTACAATGGTGAAGTGAATGTAGAGAAACTGGATAACTAGATTCATCAGTTGGAGGTGTATTGTAGAATTTAGAACCTTTGAGAGGATGATATCAAAATTCAATTGGCTTCATTGAGAATGGAGGTTGAAACACTCATTTGGTGGGAAGCAAGGAATCAAGATGTTATCAAAAAACATGGTAAGATATGTATTACTTGGTTTGATTTCATTGCTGCTATAAAAAGACAAGTCTACCCTTTAGTCTATATGAAAAAATATATCATGAATTGGCAAAATTTCAGACAGTTAAAAGGTTAAAATGTGCAAGAGTATACTCAAAATTTTAGGAGAAGATCTCTTATGCTAGCAGTAGACTCGCAGTCACAAGATACTTTGTTGAAATATATAGGAGGTTTGCATAGCTATATTTGACATACCATTCTTATGTTTAATACCACAATCTTGATGAGGTCTGTTTTCAAGCTACAAACCTCGAAGAAAGAGGGGAAATGTACAAGAAGAAGGTAAGAAGAAGTCATTCCAGAGTGGTGAAAAAGGGAAGAAATTTAAAGGAAAGCAGAAGAAAAATGATTTTGTTAAGAAAGAAGGGGAGAAACTCATGTGAAAGAATTGTTCCAAGGAGGGCCATGAGGGTTCCGACTCAGGTGACGAAGCAAAGATTACAGCCATAATCACTAAAAGAAAAGCCATGGAAAAAGCAAGCAAAGAGGAAGTCATGTCAAGAAGTGCAACAAATAACTCCAACAATGTTTCAAATGAGGAAAATAGAATTGAGTTGTTCCATATCAAACTTATTTCCAAACACACCAAGTTTGATATGCTATTTGATAGTGGATCCCAAGAAAATTTAATTTCTAAAGATTTGGTCAAGAAATTGAATCTAGAAATTGTGCCTCATCATAAATCGTATCCGTTGGGTTGGATAACCAAGGATGAAAATCTTCAGGTCACATGGAAATGCATTTTTAGGTTTTTAATTACTGCCAATTTCATTGGTGAAGTCGAATTAGATGTAGTGTCGCTGGATATTTCTGGAATTGTGTTAATAAGCCCATATCTATATGACAGGAAAGTTGTTTTCCATAGATTTGAGAACAAACATAATTTGTCCAGGGACAAAGTGGAGTATATTGTGAGAACCCATCACAGGAAACTAAATCTATCTTTGGCAAGCGTAAGGCAAATGAAGTGACAGGTCAATTCTAGCAAGAATCTCGTGCTCCTTATGATCAAGAAGAAGAATGACACGGAGCATGAATCCTTTGCATGTTGTGACGTGAAGCTAAAAGATGAATTGGTTGATGTGTTCAATCAATATGCATATGTGTTTCAAGAACCAACGGGATTTCCACCAAAAAGGGTAGTTCAGCACAAAATTCAGCTACAACAAGGTTGTCCACTCCCAAATATCGGTATGTATCGAATGTCAATTCTTGAAAGTTTAGAAATTAAGAAACAAGTCCATGAATTGTTAGATAACGGTGTAATTAATCCCTCTACTTCGCCATGTGGTTCACCAATTGTTTTGGTGCCCAAGAAAGATGGAACTTGTTGCATGTGTGTATATTATCGAGCTTTGAATAAAATTACCATAAAGAATGAATACCCACTGCCCATAATAGATGATTTGCTAGATGATATGAAGAATGTGAAATATTTCACTAAATTAGACTTGAGAAGTGGATATCATCAAGTTAAAATAGCTGAGGAGGATATTTGGAAGATTTCTTTTAAAACCAAACAAGGATTGTTTGAGAGGTTGGTTATGCCTTTAGGTCTTTGCAACACTCTAGCTACATTCATGAGAGTTATGAATGATGTTTTAAGATCCTTCCTTGATGAGTTTGTAATTGTCTATTTAAATGATATTTTGATATTCATCAAATCACAAGAAGAGCATGTTAAGCATGTAAGGGAAGTGTTGGATGTGTTGAAAAAAGAACATCTATTTCTGAAGATGTCTAAATGTGAATTCAGAAAAACTTCCTTAGTGTATTTGGGCCACACAGTTGGAGGAGGTGAGCTGAAGATTGACCCCTCTAAAGTTTCGGCTATTGTAAATTGGCCAATACCAAATCAATCATAGAAGTAAGGAGTTTTCTAGGAGAAGCGCAGTATTGGAGGAAGTTCATTGCCAAATTTTTTTCCATAGCAGCTCCACTACATTCTTTTATCAGTGCGAAGGTTGTCTTCTAGTGGGGAGGTAAACAAAAAAAAGCATATGATGCTTTATAACAAAAGATTAGTTCAGCCCCAGTTTTAGCATTTCTGGATTTGAAACAACCATTTGAAATACAAACAGATGCAAGTGACTATGCCATGGATGCAGTTATTTTACATCATGGTAAGCCCATTTCATTTCATTCTGATATTTTTAATGGTGTTGTTATTAAATATCCTACATATGATAAATAACTTTACACATTGGTGCAAAGTGTGAAGAAATGGAAGCATTACTTGATGGGTAAAGAAACCATTATTCACATCAATCATCAACCTTTACAATACCTACAATCTCAAACAAAATTTCAACGATCAAGGCACTTTTGTTGGATGAAATTTTTATAGCAATTCCACTTTGTAATCAAGTACAAGAAAGGTACTTATAATATAGTTGTTGATATGATTTCCAGACCAGTTGTTAATGTGGCCATTTTACTCAAGAATAAGTCTATTTTTCCTTAAAGTTATGTTGAACAATATGCAACTGATGTTGACTTTCAAGAGGCATATTCAAATTTGAGTCAAGGCCATCAAGTTGAGGAATTAGACTACCATGTACATGATAATATGTTTTATCATTTGGAAAACTTTGTGTTCCACAAGGAGAGAGAGTAAATGTCACAAGGGAAGCACACACTTCTCTTATTGTTGGACATTTCGGTGTAAGTAAAACAGTGGCAAGTCTTCAAAGGTTTTTTTATTGGCCTTGTATGCTTGAAAGAGTGTCACATTTTATCAGAGCTTGTTCATTGTGTGCAGTAAAAAAGCCTAGTAATAGGAAACTAGGATTGTACACACCACTTCCATTGCCTTCACCTCATTGGGAGATTGTTTCTATGGATTTTGTAGGAGGTCTTCCTTTATCAAGAAAAGGTCATGATTATTTGTATGTAGTTGTGGATAGGTTCAACAATATGTGCATATTAATTCCTTGTAAAAAACAAATTACAGATGAACAAACAACTCAACTTTTCTTTCCAAACGTATGGGTTCATTTTGGATTACCTACTTCTATTTTAAGTGATCGTGATTCCCGATTTGTTGGGAATTTTTGGTCAAGTTTATGGAACATGATGGACACCAAGTTGAACAAAAGTACAACCTTCCATCCAAAAACAGATGGTCAAACTGAAGTGGTTAATAGGACAGTTATTCATTTTCTAAGAGGATATTGTAGAAAACATCCTAAGTTATGGGATGAACAGTTTCATTATGTTCAGCATGCTTACAAATGAGAAAAACACTCTTCTACTCTAACTTCGCCCTTTGAGGCATGTCTTGGTTATTTTCCTAAATTGCCTCTGGATTTCATCTTTGAGAAATATGTAGTTGTAGATGGACATAGCGACATAAACAGAGCAAAGAAATTCATTGAGAAAATTCAGTTGATTCACCAAATAGTTTAGAACAACTAGAAAGGAGTCAAGGCAAGTATAAGGCAAGGCATGATAAGCATCATGTGGATCATCAATTTCAAGTAGATGATGAAGTTTAGCAAGGAAAGGCTTCAAGGTGAAGGTAGAAACTGAAACCAATCCATTATGGTCCATTTAAAATTCTGGAAAAAATTCTTAATAATGCTTTCAAGCTAGATTTTCCTTCATATATGCAAATTTATTCTATTGTTAATGTTGAAAATTTGAGATTGTATGAGCCTCCTTTGATTGAAGATCAAGGATAAAGTGTACAGATTCCATCAATTGAAGATTTTTCTCTAGAATTTCTTGATGAGCTTCAGCAAGACACCATACTTGACAAAAGAATGAGGTCATCAAAGAGGGGAAATTTTCTTCATCTTCAAGTGGGTCTCAAAGGTACAAATATAGAATAATCTCATCTATTCAATAACTAAATATAATTTTTTGGGTTGCAAAAGGCTTCCAATAGGGAGGAGTGATCGGGTGCTCAAGTTTATGCTCAAAAATAAAAGTGTAATAATTTTGTTAAACTCGACTTTAGATCAAATAGCTCATCATTCTGAATTCAATGGTGTGAATGACACTCAAATCCGAGCTCATATAAAGAAGTTAGATCAAGTCAAAGTTTAGGTTTGACTTGGACATGTGGCGGGATTGGATGACATGGCAAAGGTCCCAGTGAATGGGGAAGCACCAAGTGGCAGGTTGCCACTGGGTCCCACATATCGCACATTAGGGAAAAATAGAGGACGCAGGTTAAGAATCAGCCTCGGCGGGTTGGGTTGTGATTTGCAATAATCGCAATTGCATATCACACCAAAACCCTATTGATATCTATGTTCCCATCGATAAAGTTCTGATTGCGATAGACTGCCCGGATGCGATACTTTTATGTGTTGCAGTTTAATGTCCCAATGGGTTCAGCATACCACCAATTATGTTCCCATGCCAATTTCCAATTGCAATGAGTGATAAGACCCTGGACATGATATTTTATATGTTGCAGTTTAATGTCCGGTGGCCTGCGATATCACTATCAGAACATTATGATTTGTTTACAAGACCATCCATCAAGTTTTTACACTGATTTTGGAATGCGACAGTCCCCAGATGCAATGCCACTATAGGTTGCGATTTAATATCTCATTGGGTCTACAGTATTGCAATTGCAAATCGCCTGTTTCTATTCACAGACCATAAGAGCCTGCAACACTTGCTGATTGCGATTTGTGATACGGCTGATAGGTTATGACCCGTGGTGTGGCTAAATTCTCTCTTAATTAGAGGATTTTGGAGCGAATTTATGGGATTATGTCGGTTTAGGAGCAATTTGTGGAGCAAATAGTGGGAGAACTAGGAGAAGTCATCATTTCTTCATTTCTTATCCAAATGGGATGCAAAAAGAGGCTAGATAGCCATTTTTGAGTATTCTGAATTGATTGAGGCAGGTTCTAGAGGCATTTGAGCATTGTAAATACATGTTTGTTGTAATTTGAGCGTAATAGAGAGGCCCAAGCATTGGAAGATGGACTAAGGAGATGTAGCCTAGGAGCGGTGAACTCCTCATCAAATATTTGTGTTGTGTTTTACATTTTGATGTTCTTTGCTGATATTTTGCTATTGTTCAAAATATTTTTTTATGTTAAATTGTTTCTAACATTTACATACGAAACTCTCATGGGAATCAGTTAATTAAGAAAAAATATTGAATCCTTAAGCACTTGATAAGAAAATGATAAGCATCTTGGGTTTTATTCTGAATGGGGAATTAGCACGGAATTACTAATCTGCTCCATTTCAAATCAGACATATACCCACTTTCGAACCATTTTGAAGGAAAATGGGAGCACTCCTACAAAGGCCCTAGAAGAGTTTTTCATGCATTTCCCCAAATTGGTAGGAGAAAGTGAAATTAAGTACCTAAAGTGGTTGATAACAATAGAGGAAGTCAAACATGTGGTATGTCCCTTTGAGCTAGACAAAGTCTCAGGACTAAATGGTTTCACTGGCCATTTCTATCAGAATTTTTGGAGCACTATAAAGTTTGATCTAATTAGAATGGTAGACTTTATCTAGAAGAATGGGATGGGATCTAAACTCCTCCTTTCAAGCCTTGGTTCCTAAATAAGTAATTCCTCTTCCTTCTCTAGATTTTGGCCCATCTCTCTTTGCAATTTTTCTTACAAAATTATAACCAACAAGATCAACCACATCCTCCCCGGAATAATCTCTTAAAATTAGGCTGACTTTGTGGGCAAGAGATATACCATAGATAACATTGTTATATTGAATAATCCATTAAATTCAGCAAAAGTAGAGAGGACAAGGGCATGGTCAACATAATGTATATGGCCAACACCTTTGACAAAGTCTAACGTTCTTTCCTATTTTTTACTTAAAGAAAATTGGGTTCTTTGATGCATTCATCTCCTGGATTACAACTTGTATTGTGTATTTTCCCATTGGTAAATGGGAGGCATTTTAATATTTTTCAAAGCTTAAGGGACCTAAAGTAAGGGTTCCCTCTCTCTCCATTTATGTAAATTATAATGGATAAGTGTTTAAGAATAAATATGGAACAGATGGAAATATCCATTAATTCCCTAACATAAATCAGATTTATAGATGGCATAAAAATATTAGCCATTCTCAATTTGTTGATGTTACCATTATTTTACAAAGGGAATCATCCATCATTGCCAAAAGATTCAAGTCCATTCTAGAAATATTCGTAGATGTCTTGGGGGGGATGATAAATGACCAAAAAATCCATCTTTTCTCTTGGAATATCAATAACTCTTCATGAGTGAATCTTAATAATATTAAGAATTTCTAGGACGGACTCCTAGACAAACTTTAAATACTTGGGCATGCCTATCTGTCTCAAACCCTCACCTGTCCTTCTTAGTTTGGGGTTTTAGAAAAATTCAAAATGAATTTTGAAAAATGGGGAGCCCAATGGCTCAAACCAATTGGTAGGCTCATTTTCATTCAATATTTTCTCCCATCCCTCCTTCTATATTAGTTTTCGGCCCTCTTAGCTCCCTCTTCCATCCACATGCAAATACCCTAGGAGATCAGGAAATTTCTTTACAGAGGGTGGTAAGGGAACTAAGAATAAAGAATATCATCTAGTCAATTGGAAGACATCATGTCTCCCAAAGTTGTAGGAGGATTAAGTATCAAAGACACCTCCCTTATGAATCTAATCGTGGGGTAAAATGGTTTGGATATTGATCTATAGACCCAAATAATGGTGGAAGCAAGTAATCCACTATAAGTACCTATCTAGAAAAATAAAGTCATGTATTATTAATCCCCTTCCTAAGATAGGAGGATCTCAGATCTAGAGAATGTTGGAAGCTTCCATACCCATCATTAAATCTAAGTTAACAAGGATCTTAGGCAATGGAATGTTATTGAATCTCTAGGAGGAAAGCATATTGGGTTTCTTAACCCTAGAAAAACATGTTAATCTTAATCTACTGCAAGAAGAGTTGTGATATAAAGGAAAATTTTTACTACATGATATTTTAGCATGGTCAAACATTGGTTCATGGTCTGGTTGGGAATGGGATTATATTCTAGTTTGCTTGTGCCCTTTGTGTAGAATGTTAGAATTATTGCTTGTTGGTTGCACCTCGACAACAATCTCAAATTTGGATGAGTAGGGTTGGGAATATTTGATTATTCTCTTAAATTTATGAATCTGCTTTATTTCCAGATGGGTGGCCACCTAAATCCACGCTTTGGGATAAAATATGGAACCCAAATGACCTTTCAAAGGTATATATCTTGTGTTGGGTTCTTTCTTATAAAAAATGTTAACAACTAAAAACTTAATTAAGAGAGGCATGTTTGGACCTTTGTTATCTGCACTTTGTCTAGGGGAATAGGAAATTATTAACCATCTTTTCCTAAGATGCTCATTTTATATGACCATTTGGGACATTTTTTCTATTTGGTTTGAAAACTAAATTATCCTCCATTCAATAAATTTTAGTAAATTGGGGGAATTTCTATCAAGTGCCTCTCACTAGGAAAAATAGATTCAAAAGGATATGTGAGACTCTTCCAAAATATGTTTCTTGGAAATTTTGGCTTGAAGGAAAGAAAGCAATTCTTCAAGAAGAGAGAATAGATCATGTGAAAACAACTAGGAGAGAAATTTCCATTTTGATCAAATACTTCAAGGCTAGAGACCTAAAGGAACTAAAGATCAAAACTTGTATCATATGGAACAACAATGGTTAAATTCCCTTCTCAGTCTAGCAAGCCCGCTTCTAAAACGAAGAAAGGAGAATTGGAAATTATGGTTCAGTGAGAGTGACTTTGAGAATAGGCTTACAACCCAAAGGAACCATATTCTATATTGTTTTGATGGTGCAACAAATAATAACCCAGGGGTGGCAGGATCAGGGGAGGGTGAAAATTCAACTTAATTATCAAATAAATTAAAATTATGTGTAGGGATTGGGAAATGCCTCCAATAACCTTACAAAGGCATATTCCTTATTTCAAGGGATAAACCAAGCAGTCCAAAAACATATCCAATCTCTAATCATCATATGGAATTCAGGTAGTGTTATTTATCACCTTTTTCAAGGCTTCTTTCCTAAATATCAACATCTAAAGAAAAATTTTTATTCAAATTTTCATTTTTGCATCTCAAATACCTTCTTGGAATGGATTACAGGTGTTTAGAAGGAATAATAAGTGGGATGATGATAATGCCAACTGCTAGGAAACTCTTAAAATATGTCAAATAAGAGTTAAATGTGGTTATGGGGTATGCTCCTCTTTCATAAGGTTGTTTTCATGAATACTAAACCTCACTTAAGAAATTCTCCTCATGAGAAAAGGATTTGACACGTCGATCTATGTAAAATTTTCTTAGAGCAACATTGTTCTTTGCTTTGATAACTGCATTTCATCATTAATACATTAAGTTCACCCCATATCATTATTACATTATTAAGATCTACACCATTATACATCATCATATGCAATTACATAGAAAGAAACAACATCACTATCATCATGAATGCAGCGAAATATAAAAGGAGCAGTAGAAGAAAGCATGCACACACATAGAGACACCAAGATTGGTCTGAGACCAGGGAAAAACCACTATTGGGAAAACCCTTGTAAATCTATTTCTTTTTAGATCGCCATCAAATCATGCAGCAAAAAAGAGTACAATGATCCATAAATTTATCTATGTGGAAAAACAATAATGATATCCAAGAAACATATCTAATCATGTTGGGAATCAAAAATCCTCATACTGATGGTTGTAATGTGCTATCACAAACTAATGTCAATTGTTGTATACTAATGTCACTATGTCGAACACTACTGGGCACTGTTGTCACTGTCATTGAGCCCAATACATATGTTTGTAGTGGATACAAACAAAATCAAATCTACAAATCTACAGATATATATAACAGTGGAGATAAACCCAAATCTACCATATCAATAAAGCCAACTGAAGCCAAGATGTCAAACCCTAGATCTAAACTCTAATCACTCCCATCAAAACTATTTGTGTGCGACCAAAACTCCCTGGTTGCTCTCTCAGTCACTATATGTGGGCGAATGTGGCTACATGGTCTCTCTTAAGAAGTATTTATGTGTGTGACCATGGTGAAATACACATAAAACCCATAGTTTCTCCGTTACTGTTGTTGTACGAGCGACTGAGATGTCGTGGTCGCTCTCAGGACCACTATGTGCGAGCGATCGAGGACCGATACCTCTAGAGTTGTCTCTGAAACCATAGTCGCTCCCATAAGCCTCTATGACAGTGACTATGGGTCTCTAGTCACTCTCATAGGCTTTTGTGCTAGCCTCTAAGGACCATAATGCCACGTTCTGTGCCAACGATTGAGATCCAGAAGACCCTATCCCAGAGCGAACCTTTCGCCTATGATTTCAGAACCTTGAGCAAACTTCTTCTGTTGAACCTGTGTGAACCAAGGCAAAATATAAGAGAATATGTGTCCAAACTATCTTGAGGTATATTCTATTTATAGGTTTTCCTGAGGGTCCACTTGGGGTTAAGGTTGACCTAAGCAGTTACTCATGTGGTTAAGGCCAACCCATTCCATAATACATGTTTGAATAAAATAATTCATAACTCAAATTTCGCTTGACCAAATTGGGTGATCGTTAGGTTGATTTTTGTCCTCTCGAAAAGAGAAATCTAATGAAATCATTATCTTGGTAATTTGAGCTGTCCAAGGTGGAATTTGACCGTAGTTGGAAAAAATAACACTCCCTCTCAACTAGGGAGAATTCCACCTCTCAATTGTCCATCGAACAATATGCCATTTTGGAATCTTAAACTGTCATCACGTATCATAATGATTCATATCTTTCATGTAATCATGATGCGATGCCTACCTCAAGTGTGTCATCATCACAAATCATCATTATACATCTTGATATATCCTTTTCTTATTATTGCTTATCTCTTGATTGTTCCTACTCATATGTTGAACATTCTCTAATCTAGAAGAAAAAGAATTTGATACCAGAGGGTAGCTTAAGCTACCACCCTCTGTCCATTAGGTTGCTATCTTGGATCTCTTCTAGTGGGCTACTACCCATATCATCATCAATCCTCATTGGAGAGCATATCAATAGGGAGCGCATCTCAATCTGGAATCACAACACGGAGCAATAGCTTCCATCCATACCGAGAAATAGGATAATTCATCACACAGGGGAGTACACCCTCAACCCGAAATTCTATCAGGTTATCTCAACCTGTCCTATATTCTACTGATCTTCCCATCGATGACCTAGAATATTCATGTGGTAGAACACTTTCATCATAATCGCCTTGGGTTGTACACCCTCAAATCGTTGGCTAAACAAGTAGTAATATTCCCAACAAGCCCTACTTGTGGGAATGATGCCAACTGGGGTATAATCTGTAAATACCAAACAGGGGAGTAAAACCCTCAACCATATGGGTAACAAATAGGGGAGTTCCCTATTGTCCAGAGTTCCCTCAACCCCAGGAGCCCTTATCTCTCAATTCTTCACCCTGGGAGCTCAAACAAGGCGGAAGAGTTGGCCTAGTGTCCTCGATCGACATTTCTCTCATCATACATGAATCTGGTATCATCTTGTTGTAATAGAAGTTGTTTCTGTTTCATACAGAACATCAAATCAAATATCATGTAAGATCATATATAATCATATAAATCACAAAAGGATACCATAATCATCCTCCCTCTAAAGGAGGTACCAACCATAAGCTTGAGCTTGTTTCGAACAACTACACTTGTCTCAAGATGAAAGTATATCAGTCCCAGCTATATGTATGGTATTTCCAGTCCTCGTAATGTGACCATATCATATCCACATCATGCTCAAACCAACTCTCTAAGGAGCTTCTTCATCCTACCTCACAGTTATCCATGCTAGCAACATCATGATCAACTTCGTTCATGGTATGGACCTCTCATCCAAGATATCATGGAAGATCTTATATTAAAGCAACATCCAAATGGGCTTATCAACAACAATCTCAAATATCAACAATAAATCTATGCAGACACATATCATAGGAGAAATATCTCATTCTCAAAATAGAACATCTCATGTAGATATTTCAAAGAATTTTGGTGGCAACTCTATGTGAGTGAAGTAGCTCAATCATGAATTTATTTAGGTTCTATGCACATCATATATATATGGATGTTCAAGAAGGAACATCAATGCTTCAAATAACTATCAGAGACCATGTCAAGTTCAACAATATCTTCGAACTTCAAATTAGAGTATCCAAGGAATTTCATTTTCATTATTCAAAAACATTTTCCAATAGCTTTGCAATATGGAATTTCTTTCCCAAATTCCAGAAATCGATTCATCGTGCCATGATACATTATTTTAGGCTTCATAATCCATCTCCCTCTGATTTACATCTTCAGAGGCTCATCACCTGTCACAAGTAGATCATCAGGATCTAAAACCAAAACCATAATCAATATCAAAGCCATACCTTGGAACTCATCATCCTAAATTCATTAGATAACTTTCAAATATATAAATATTTGGATCGAGGATATTGCTTCATGCAAATATCTCTATAGGCATAATGCCTTGCTAGGCGATCATAATCAGACTTACATAAATCAGTGTTTTACCATCACCTCAACAAAGTCAGCTAATTGGATTTTAGACACCAGATTACAACCATAATCAAAGTCATCAATATCACATTATCAATTCTTTCAATCAAGGGATAGGTGGAGCTTATATCAAATCATGACTTCATTATGTCAACAAGTTGTCATCAACCATGCATTATCATTCTGAACTTGATTAAGTCATTCTCATATCATAATACCAGTCATTTCTGCTAGTGGATGCAAATGCATACACCAAGGATTAGTCATGAAAATTCCACTTTCATGCTGAGTCACACTATTATTATTTAAACCAATGTGCTAAGAATAAGGAGGCCAATATGCACACATAGTATTGATATCAAGGAAAATCAACAATCGTCAAATCAAATCACTAGACATTAGATCAAGTCCAAATTGTTATCATAGAGAGATCTATAGTCAAGGCACATCTAACTCATCAATTCAAGGTTATTGTCAAGCATCATGACAAAAAAGTTTTCGTATATACCAATAATACCAAATCATTCCAACCTCTTGTAGCACAAAAATAATGACATATCTATATGTATGTCCCACTCACCTGTAAACACAAGTTCAATCTGCGTGTTCATGTTATGGAAAACATCCAAGGTTTCCCTACTAGCAGATATTTCTTTTATCTGCATTACATCTTAGGTACTGACATCTTCCAGGTGACCATCTGATTTCATGCACAATACTTCATTATATGACTGAAAATTTAACTCAACAACTTTAGAAATCAGTTAACAATGGCATAATATGCCAGGGACATCATGATTCAAAGTTTAGAAAGCTTCAAATGATAGTAAAAAACATTCAAATCTCTAGTCTCTCCCTTTAGGTTAGCATGAGCAACTTTAGTTGCCTGGATGTTGTCTAGGTCTTAGCATGAGTGCGTCTAGGGATGAGATATCCTAGATTTGTGACTGTGTCCAAAGCAGAAACCTTAATTTCTATGTAGGCTTCAAATCTAAGAATCTGCTGCAAATCAAGACTGTCAGATGCACATAAATCATACTTCAACAACATAGAATACAAATGGTAATAAGGGTAAGAATCTTGAGAAGGGATTCTCCCTCTGATTGGGGATCTGCATCATTCATCTTCATTCATGTAAGAAACTTGTCTCTACTAGAGTCATGCAACAATAGATCTATTAGATCATAAACATATGGCTATCAGCATCATAACATTAATCTTTCATCAAAGGTTAGACTCAAAGCAGAAAATAGATGCAACATCCTATGAACACATTATCATTTTTTGTCAAGTCACTTCATCAAGTTACTACATCCAATTTAACCATATGCCATCAAGACAAGACCATAGGTAGTAAAAGGTCTAGAATATCAATCTTATAGTTATACCTCTCACATCAAGGTTATCATGCTCTTCATGACCAATGAGATAAAATTAGGTCATGTAATAAATCTTGATCAAAATAACAAGAGTGGAAACCACTCTGTTAGGGTCCTATAAATTATAGGATCTCAAGGTGATTAAGTATTTTGTATATGTGATTTCATATTGTACATAAATTTCAATATTCAAATGATTTCCAGAAAAATAGAAAAATAAAATGAAAAGAGGGTATGTTGAAAAAATAAATAATAATAAATAAATAAAATGAACCCCACAAAATAAAAATAGAAAATAAGACTGAAAGTGCTACAAGTCCAAGTGCCACTACTAATAAGTTAGATATTTTATTACATTTTCAAATAAGGATTGTGTGAAAATTGTTCTTGAATGCTACAATGATTAAAATTATGTTCAGGGCACACAGTTTAATCATGACTAAACACATTTAAATTTCTGTTAAATAGATTAGTGAATGAAGGTTTACCAAACTGTTTAAAATTGGTAAATTAGTAGCTAGGTAGAAATAAAATTGACTCAACAGTTTAATCTGAGTAAATGGCGAAATAAGTGATAGGATAAGGTATATGTACATAAAAGAAAAATGATTTGGTTTTGCTAGCTTAAGTGCACCCTGCAAAGCAAGAAGAGAAAATGTTAGCTTACAAAAAGAATGGAATGCAAAATGGTAGGTAGAAGCACTATGGTGGTTAGAAGAAAAACATGAAGATTTTATCCTAAAGTCAAATTTCAAGTATTATTTTCATGTGTAGAAGAAAAAGGAAAAGGAGTAAAGTTTTACTCTAAAGATTAATATATCAATTAATTTTGGTGTATTAATCCCCTATCCCTAAGTTTTAATACCTGAAAGTCACCCCTCCGCTCATATTTTCGTCCACCCACCTATTCCTAAGTTTTGTTACCCTGCCATACACCCCAACTATTCCCCCACTATGCATTAAACTAATTTCCGTCGACCCCACCAATTGCCATGTCACGTTACATTAATGCTCTGCCACCTCTCCCCTCATCTGTGCCCTCCTCCCAAGATCTAATGGCCCGTAGTGTATTCCCCCCCCCCCTCACCATCTAAAATTTACTATCCGGGGGTGGGGGTGGGGGTGGGTGGAGTTTGAAATTGGTGGTGTTTGAAACCGCGCCCGCTACTACATGTCAACACTACATTATTTCACACCCCCCTCAGGCGAAACTGTTAGTTGCCTCCCCCCCCCTTCGAAAAGCAGTTTCTCCACCTCCGGAAACCACTCCTCTATTCATTGTGCTCCCGCCACTCACCTTCTGCCATGTCATTTTCCTGTTGACTCTGCCAATCACATCTGCTCCCTCCAAAATTAAGCCATTAAGTAATCAATTTGCTTAACTATTAATGCAATGGACCCGTGCCACCATCAATGGGAAAACCAAAGAGTTATATAATCTTTCCTTTTGCCCATTAACCGTTTACTAAGTTTTACATTTCTACTGCTATTTCTTTGTTACTGGTGTACCATTCCAAATTACAAACACTTTAGCAAGCTGGGAACATTGCCCGCTCACTCAGTTGCAGGATATTACTTCTATTTTTGTCGGCCAATCCTAAGTTCTCTTTGTGTACTTAAACCTATAATCCAGTTTTCACCACTGTCCATAACCTTATCTGAAGATGCCTCCAAAAGACAAGGGACCAGAAGAACCTGTCAGTCCCCTAATCCACCCTCCCTTTGATTTTCACCACATCCTTTTGGCGAAAAGAGACTATAAGATCCATGAAAATCTATGCTAATTTTACCTTTTTGAGATGTATTGTTGGCTTGAGGACAAATATATAGATAAATCCGATGACATTCAGCTGTGGGAATCCAATTTTCCGCACTATGTTTTTCCTTGTACCCACACCACCCCAGAATTTGTTAGGAAGTGTCATGCATGTTATTTTCCAAGCCAAAGAGCCATCATTGCCCCCACTGGAGAAATTATGTTCTCAAGCTATAGACCAAATGATGCAAGCCCCTATAGTAGAGAATGCCACCCACTTTTCCTATGATTCACTTGTTGAATTCTACCATAAATTGGATTTTGCTAAGAGGGCCAAAACCCTTGATATTTTCTTGACAGAAGATGCCCCATTTCCAAAGAAAAATCCTCCCTATCCCTCCTCTATTTTCCCTGAGAGAGCCAAAAAAATCATCACAGTTATCTCCTACCTCCTTGGTTATTACTCATATTAAGGGGTAGATGAGGCCATCATAGGATTTGTGTCCATTTTCTCTGCTGATTCTAAGCCCTCCATCATGTTTAACTTTAGCCAATTTCTTGCAAATTCTATTCATGAGAATTTTATAAAATTCCAGACCGAGGAGGTGTTCAAGTATGCTTTTGTGTTAGTTTATATGTTCTTATATTTTCAGGGAGACAACATCAAGCTAGCTTTACAAAAGCTAGATGAAGAAGGAAATCAGCAGTCATTCATCTTCTGGACTACTTCGGTAATGAAGGAGCAAAAGGAATACACATACAAATAGTTCATAGAGATGTTTTTGCTATTGAAATGTGGCAACAAGAATATTCCAATTTTAATTTGTCCTTGAATTAAAATTTGAATTTAGTCTCACTAGCTACTTGAAAAATAATTAATTAATTCATCTTGAGTTAATTAGTTTGAGAAATTCAAGCTAGAAGTCTTTGTGAAGTCAATGCAACAGTTAATCCTTAAATTAAGGAGATTATCCCTTAATTTAGGAGATAAGGATGAGTTATATTTTAGTTGTAATTAGTTAGCTCAGTTTACTGAGTTAAGTCCAGTTAAATTAGTTCCAAACTGTTTGAGGAACTAATTGTGAGTTCAGTCAGTTAGTGCATGCATGCATCCAACTAGTGTACTCCAGATAACTGAAGATTCTCTCATCAGTAACTAATGCATGTCTATTCAGAGAACGACCCAATTGAGCTTAAAGACAGGGTCAATGTACTATCAGTTACATGAGTTTTCATATTAATAAAACTCATCCATGCAGAAGGAATTCATTCCTTGAGATTTGCACAGTTTTACAGGGTGTAAGATAAATGTGAGTGATTAGTGTTACACTTGGTAACAGTTGGATCACCCAGGAGAAACTATGCAAAGAAATAGGAGGCTTGGAGGGCAGAAGAGAAGGTTTGTGAGAAGCCTTGTTTGCCTGTGAGAATCCAGGAGGATTGTACTGAGAACTGGCTAGCTATGAGAGCTAAGGCTTTGTGTAATTCTGATGTATTTCCGCTTTGTATGATAATACAGATAGTGGGGTGTTTAGCTGAGGCTTTTCCCTGAGTATTTTCTGTGTTTCATGTGTATTGATTCTTCTTCTTATGGTTATATGTGTTCAACTTTGATTCATCTCGATCTTTAAGCTTCCGCAGGTTTGATAGTAGAAGTAGATTATAGTATTTTTCTTTGGTATATTTCATTATCGAGTTAATCTACAATCAGATTTTCGACATAGATCTTAGAGGTAGATTTGTAGAGAATTTGTAGGAAATTCTACATGGTATCATAGCAAAGGTTATCAGAGCTGTGAACAGTATATGGAGAAGAGAATTCGAAGTTTGAAGTTTGGGATTGCAAGTACAAATCAAATTCATCTCATACTTTAGGTTGGTCAATGGTGCTCTATGGCTTGAGACTCGAGTATGCCTTGGAAGGAAGCACGAATTACATAGCATGGAAGGATAGAATGGAAGCGGTATTAGAAGACAATGGCTTGAAGGATTTAATTGATAAAGAAATCCCCAAGCTAGCTGCAGCTAATGCACAAGAGTTGGCTAAATGGAAGAAGTGTGTGGCGAAGGCGAGACAAATCATCCTAGAGGGAGTTCGCGACCATATTGTCTCGAGACTCCATGGGAAGGATACTCCATTTTCAATGTGGAAGACATTGAAGGACCTCTATCAAAATAGTAGTGACCAGAGGAAACTGGCGCTCAAGGATAAGCTTCGGAAAATCAAGATGGAAAAGGGTGATATTATTTCTACATATCTGAACAAGCTCACCACCTATAGAGATGAGCTTGGTAGTGTGGGAATAACTATTGTCGATGATGATATGGTGAGCCTTACTCTCCTCGGTCTTCCAAAGAGCTGGAATAGCTACCAGGACTCTATGAATGGAAGCGAGAAATTGTTGGATTGGGAATGACTGTGGTCAGATCTCATGCAGGAGGAGATCAGGAGGAGCACACAAGATGGTTCTTCATCCAAGAATGATGATGAAGAAAATCTGGCCTTAGCAAGTAAGGCAAGGAAAAGGAAGGGGAAGGCTTCCCATTCCAAATTGAATTCTTCTCATGGAGGGAAGAAGGTTGACAAGTCTAAATTGAGATTCTTTAATTGTCACGAGATGGGACATTATGTGACTAATTTCCCATCGAAGAAGTCCAAGGAGCGATCCTAGAAAGGATCAGAAGGTGAGGCATTAACCTCTTAGTCCGAAATGGACTTTACCCTCATCGCATGCATGGTTTCATCGATGGTGGGTTGTGTTTTGTATCTTGATAGAGGATCCTCATTCCACATGACCGGTAATAAAAGTTTATTTGTAGGTTTTAACCCTCTACAGAAATTACCTGCATATGAATTCTAAATCACAGGAAAAATAAAAATGTGAGAGCATAACATATAAAACACATATACACAGATATTTCCCACTGGATCCCAAAACCGGGACTACCAACTTGACTTTTCATTATTTTCCTTTCAATGTTACAATACATATTTATACATGCCGAAGCATCCAATACCATGGACCAAAAACCATCGCGTCCAAAACCATGGACCGAAAACCATCACATCCAAAAAACATGTGCGAAATCATGCACAAAACCATAGGTGGGTCCACCCAACCTTAACATAGGGTCCAAAACCAAAATTTTCCAGGGCGCTACCCCGGACCCCATAAAGTGGGGTTACGGGTACCCCTCAAACCCCCTGTTAGCTATGTGGAAAGAATATAACACAACCCAACATTATTCAGTACCTTGGAGGAGAAAGACCTCAAGATGCACATAGAGATGGGTGACGATGGAAAGTACAGTGTTTCAGGAGTGGGCACGGTGGCTTTTCACAGGGAGCATGGAGCTCCTCTCACCTTGACAGATGTGAAGTATGTGCCTGGACTGAAGAAGAACTTGGTATTTGTCGCGATGTTGGAGGACAAAGGCCATGATGTTGTCTTCAGTAAAGGAAAGGTGTTCCTAAGACACATAGCCACGGGTCAGACCAAGAGGATCGAGATTCGAATCAAGAATATCCATAAACTAGAGGTAGATGATTGTGCAACATTGAGTTCGAAAGCAGAATTGGTGCAAAGCCAAGACATTGGTGAGTTGTGGCACAGGAAGTTGGGTTGTTTGCTTCATGGGGCCTTGAAGATAATGCAGTGGATATCTATCGGACTTCCCAAAGGTAAACTTGGGCAAGTTGACACATGCAAAGGTTGTACCTTGGGAAAGTATGCCAAGTCTTCCTTTCATGATCGAGACAATCAAGCAGAAGTGATCTTAGAGCGAGTTCATACTGATGTGTGTGGACCATTCTCGATGGCATCCACAGCGAAGCAAAGGTATTATGTGATTTTCATTGATGATTATTCTCGTAAATGTTGGATTTATTTCATGCAGAAGAAGGACCAAACCTTCTCAAAGTTTTGTGAGTTCAAAGCTTTGGTCGAGAAAGAATCAGGGAAGAAGATCAATGCCTTGAGAAGCGACAATGGTGCAGAATATGTCTCTCAAGATTTTAAGGACTTTTGTGCAGTGGAAGGAATTAAATGAGAGTTGACGAAACCTCATAACCCACAGCAGAATGGGGTAATCGATAGGAAGAATAGAACTATTGTAGGGGCAGCACGGGTGATGTTGCATGATCAGGGCCTAACACTTCATTTGTGGGTTGAGGCATGCAACACAACAATTTATTTTCATAATAGAAGCCCGCATCACATACTTGGGATGAAGACACTAGAGGAAGCTTTCTCCAATAAGAGACCAGACGTGGGTCACTTCAGGATCTTTGGCTCATCAGTATATTGCCATGTGACAAAGGATGCATAAAAGAAGCTTGAGCCGACAGCCGAGTTAGGGATACTTGTGGGGTACACTGATACACCCCACAACTATTGAGTGTACTTGCCTACCAGTGGTTTGATAATCACCCTATGAGTGACACCAGTTTAAGGTTTATTAAACAAAAGGTATTACAGACTCATGTGCCAGTGTGTGTTCTATGTTATTTAAGTAATGGATCGATCAGATTTCCAATACACAGACATTTAAATGGAAACACAATAGAGAAATACAGTAAGCAACCACAAAGACACAAGCAATTTTAATGATTTCTCCCTATTCTCCAGGGTTACGTCTCTGGTTCAGCTTTCAGTGGTGGCCTTGTTTTATTGGGTCTTTGAGCAGAGAATTACAATGCAGGGACTCAATGTGAGTTCTCCTGAAGCAGGTTTGCTTGGCAAGGTGGATTATTAGATTCCCCAAGCCACAGGAGTACACAGACTCTTCTTCTACCTACCAGCTCTGTGAACTTTTGGTCTACAATGGAAGGAGCCAAATATGATGCTCGATCCAGATAGATTCCCCTATGGGATGGCTTGAAGCTCTCAAGCTCTGGTGCTCGATGCTGCCATTGGTTAGCTCGGCTCTCTGTCTCTTCCTGTTGTTGCTTTACTGCCTTCTTCTCTGGTTTTTGTCTCTCAGTGTTCAATTGTGTATTCTATTTCATTGTTCATGGCTTTTAGCCATTCGAACTC
>APFE030161658.1:237272-273795 GCA_000404065.3 Pinus taeda
ATATATATAAGGCATTTTATTAGTACCTCCAAGTACGGGTTCAATTTGGTGTTTATGATTTCTAGATGGAGGTAGCCCTTGAGGAAATTTTTAGAAGAATCTATGGAATTTTTCCAAAGTATCTTTTAATTCCTCATAAATATTTTTATCTTCTTGCTTCAGTTCATAGAATGAATTTTAACCACAACCCCACTACTACCCTATTTTAAGAAAATTTTCATTCCATGTGGGTTGATGACCTAAGAGGGTGAATACTTTAGCTCTTAAAGTTCATTTTGAATTCCTTTCAATCCAAATCTCATGAATAATTCATTATAGTTTGTAGAAAGTGTACCTAGTGTTCTCAACCATTGAATCCCTAAAATAGCATCTATTCCTCCATTAGGAATGACAGGCACTAGCCTTTATAAATTATATTCACCCATACTAACTTTAATGTTATGTGACTTTCCTACACAAACTCACCAATGAAAGAACATATATTTTACACATGTTTGGATCAATGTTGTGTTTTTCCTACTCTTTAAGTTTGCATGTTCTTCTTCACCCATTTGTGTGGATGCCTCTATCTCATCTTCATCATTATTTTCCAAGGTGAATAATTTTGTTTCTTGATATTTATGCTCATTAGACCATTTGTATTACAACCAAAGAATAATCCTTCCTTATTTTCTTTCATCTCTTTTATTTTATGATATTTGAGTAGGTTAATCTAAGTTTATGAGGCACAAATCTATTTATGCTTCCTACATATGTTCCAGTGGTAGGCTTGTGTGAAGCCCTATTCTTGCTTTATATATGATATGCATATTGCATAGTTTCCACAACATTTTCAATATGTTACAAGAAAAGTTGTTTTTTGATGTCTTATTTTAATCCATCCATGTAATCTTCCAATAGGTGTTGGTCATTTATGTTATCCACCCTTATGTCCAATACTTCAAAATCTAAATTATAATCTTCAACATAAACTAAATGCTTAATTCTTTTCAATTGACTAAATTAATCATGTTCCCAAATTTTACCACATTGTGGCTTTAGGTCTTTTGTAAATAAATCCCCCCAAGTATAATGACAACAATGACGCTTCCATTTAACTACCCATTAATACCATTGATAAGGTTTTTTCTCATAGTACAAAGTTGAAAATTAAATATTTTATTAATTATCCATAATATTGTGCAATTCAAAGTATTTCTCTATTTAGTTTACCCATGTAAATACATTTGTTCCATCAGACTTCCTTAATTCAATCTTGGGAAGGTGCATACCCTTAGGGTTCAACTTGGGTACCATCTCTATTTTCTTGAGTTCCTTAGGTCACATTATCACTTTTAGGAGCCTCTCATCTAGAGTATGGATGTGCATGGCTCCAGGAATTTTGTAATTTTTGGTGTATATTATTTTGTATTCTTTATTACAAAAGCAAGAAACCAACATGTTTCAATGTCTTATAATCCAATTCCTTATTTTTATTCCACAATTTGGATACTCGATTTTATGTTTCTCCACTTTCTTCACAAGTCATGGAAAATATATCCAAAGGTTTAGCAGTTGTATAAATTTGACACCACCTCCTTCCATTTTAGACCAATAATATTTATGACAATTATCCTCTATTTTCTATTGACCATGCCTTTTTAATCACCTTAAATAGATATTCCAATAAAATGTATGCAAGTTTCAAGTGAATATGCCTGAAAAACTCTAATTTGTAGGGTGACTTTCCACTTGACATAACTCTAAAATTAATCTACCTCTAAGAAATAAATTTTGACTTGTAGTAGGCTAATGTATCTTCTATACAATACCATAAGTTTCAATAATTTTTTATGTTCTAATATAAAGTTATGGTTACTTTATCAATTCTTACAAATTTTGGCCTTTTAGGAAGAGTAGCCATGTACAACCTACCACATGTCTATTTTTTTTTATCTAATTCTAAAATTTGATCTTGAAATACTATGATATGTATTTTTTCCAATGAAACTGGTGGCACTCAATTTGGACTTCGATAGATCTAGTTATGACTATTTTAACAATAATACATCTTTGATACTATTTTCAAGACTGGTCAAAAATGTTAATTTCAACCATGTTTATTTCTAGAAGTATAACAAATTGGAACATGGAAATTTTACCACGATAACTTTCTTGTATCTCTTTAGGCTCCTAAAATATTCACTATCTAAAGCTTTCCAAAAAAAGTGATAACAAAAATACCCAGACGATTCATTTGAAGCAGCCAAACCCAAGGATTGTATGCTCTAAAATGGTTCTAATTTTAAGCTCAAAAAAATAAGCATTTCTATCACATTTTCTTTTATTTGAGGATTGATTTTAAGATTTTGGTTTCATAAGTACAAGTTGTTAAGGTCATGGGTTTCAAAGAACCTGCAATTTTGACCAAGAGAAATAAAGTGTGCAAAGGGGTTTGTTATGAGGAGTGCCACATTTTTTATTCCAGGTTGACTTTAAGGTTTTGGTTGCAGCAATACAAGTTATTAATCCCATGATTTCAAAGAAGTTGTAATATTGATCCTGGGGAGAATAGGTGTTTCTCTTGGTTTCACTTTTTCATTTGGGGGTAGATCTCAATGTTTTTGTTGGCAACATTACGATTTTGTTAAACATCGTGGTTGAAAATGGTAGTAATTTGAAAAATGGAAAAGAAAGGGTGCTATGATAGCACCCATTTTCTAAATAGAGGTTTATTTTTATGCATTGAACCTAAAAGTAAGGGTTTTAGAGCTATAGTTCTCATTTTGAGGTCGTAGTTCTCATCTTGTTGGTAACCATATTCTAATGTTTCATGATATTTTTGTCTTCATTTTAAGCTAATACATTACATAGAAGGAAAAAATTAACAATCTTCATTCATATTGTTGCTAAGAACCCAGTTTGTTGGTCCCCAAATCCCCCTTCCTTATTCTTGATATCCACTCTTATAATTTTGATTCCTACAACCATGGAGGAGATTTGCATCTCAATTATTGACATATATTTGTGACACTTAAGCCCTCTCTATAATGTCTCGTCATAACTATATTTAAGTGAATGCTACTAATTATATCATATAATATTGTCAATGATAATAACATCTTGTAATTTATAACTACTTGTGCTCATGGAAATTTTTATGAAAATGTTTTTCCAAATGACGAAAATAAGACTCTACTCAACAAGTGGGAGAATACATTGACCTTTAGATAATTGAAGGCTTTTAGTTTTTATTATAGAGATGGGTTTTCTTTAAGGCCATTATTGGTGTTGTTGCTTCGGTGCATTCCAAAAGTAACAATAAGGGTTCCAATCACTACATTTAACAAGAATAACATAATGGGTGTGAGTCTACTAAGGATAGGAATTTGCATTTTAAGACCGAGTTTCCATAAGTATACCTATAATTATTTATAGTTTGCAATATACAAGCCAAAAGATGGTGGCCTTTCTTGGTTTCCAAATCCCATAGCTCCCTTTATGGTCAACAAAAAAAATATACTTGTAATATAACAATCTAATATAACTTATATATGATACATCTATTTACTAATTATAGTAGTGAATACAATCCATTCTATAATCATCACAGAAAGGCTAGGAATATATGGAGATCATTCTACATAAGAAGGATAGCAATAAGAATGAAGGATATTTAATCTAGTGGAACCCATTTTTCCTTTATGTAGTTGTAAATGTTTTGTAGGCTCTATTGTCTAAAACCCGCTATTCTTTAGTAGTATAAAAAAATTTTGGTCAATTTAGAGTGTCCTAAATTGCTACATTTAATTGTCAATCTGGGATTCGTAAGCTGACGAAGTGCGGCGCACTATATGTGCAAGATAACCTATTTCTTACTTTTGTCATTTTTTATTTTTATGTTTTGGGGGTTTTTATCTTTGTTGATTTCCTAATGTGAGATGGAAGTTCTAAAAGACAAGTATGGATATAAATGTTCAAGGAAATGATGTCCTTTATATTGATTTCCAAAACTCCAAACTTTCAAAAAGGTTTTACAACATGCAATGATGAAGTTAATTCCTAAAAGAAAATGAAAATGTGCCACCATTCTAATCAAACAAACAGTGAACTATTGATCATGGAACCATTATCCCTGCTACTGTCTAAATACAAAAGAAACTGTACTCAAAGAAATCTAAAAATTGCAAGCAAAGTAAAGCTAAAATCAAATTACATCAATTCATACTCTGACCCCTTGCCATTAGTCTTGCTATGGCTTTCGGAGGTAATCATAAACAACTTGAGCAATATGATATCTAATTTATAGGAAAATAAACTAATATCAAATTACACACTCATATTTCAATCCCTCACCATTAGTCTCGCTATGGCTTTCGGAGGTAACTGAAAATGACATGAGCAATTCAATAACTAACTTGCAGAAAAATAAACTAATATCAAACTACAAACTCATGCTTCAATCCCTCACCATTAGTCCCACTATGGCTTTCGGAGGTAACTGAAAATGACATGACAAATTCAATATCTAAACTAACTAATAAAGCCAATGAACAGATCTGAAATAAACAAAACAGTGCTGGAATTAAAAACTAAGAAAAATAAATCAACAAAAAGATAAGATTGTTTCCATGTCATTAGTCATTGTAAAACTATGTGCAAATGCCCGGGCTACCTATTGTATTCTGGAACAAAGACACTGATCAGTTAACAGCATTATAAAAGCATGTAAAATTATGGATAGAAATAAAACGTGAATACCATAAGCAATGCAATATATACGCGTGAATGATTATGGCATAAGGAACGTAAAGAAATAAAGCATGAAACTATATAGCAATAAACAAAACCTCGGTGTGTACAGTGGCCCTCTGCACAACCTCGGGAAGTCAGCGATCAACCATGAATTGAGCTTATAAACAGAGTCTTCTCATGTATTCAAAATGCAGTCATAACACAGAAATAAAGTTACGGCACAGTGGGCTCGTTAACAGTCAAAATTACATTACAAAAGCTAGCTACTATGCGTATGAGAACGCATTATTTATAACAGAGGATGACATAACTACTTTCCTACAATCTACACTAATAAGAGACACGTGAACAACCACATCCAGGAATCTAGCATTATGGCTGCCATGAAGATTAAATCTTTGGAGGGTTGTTGTTGGATTCGGCTTATGGAGCAGTCCACAGGTGTTGATATGTCCCCTGAGATTTAGGAATGGCCACGCAAGTCTTCACGTGGTGAAAAATGGAGTTCTGTCACCGTAGGACTCTTAGGTTAACCACAGCTTAACTACCTTTGACCACGACCTTCTTTGGTGAATTTGACTGAGCCAATAGGACTCGGTCCATATCCATGTCATTTCCAACTTGCCCATGTGGCTTGATTTGCCTGAAGACACCTTCAATATAGACTTTAACAAAATGGTTGCGAAAAGTTGAAGCAGCTGCGAAAAGTGACAAGATTCTACAGCTCAATGAGCAAAAATCTAATTCAAACAGCAGACACAAAACATAGTTAAAAACCACTTTAAGTGCTCTTTTATGATTAATATGCAATGATGTTAATGACTTAGGAGGTCCAAGTAAATGGAAAAAGTCTAGAAAGGTGTATCGGAAAGATGCAAGTTTGGGACTCAACATACCCCCACTGTGAAGGTGTTGCATGTCCCCATGCAACTAAAATTTTGATCACCCTCCTTCAATTCATATGCTTTGATACCTCTGCCGGTACATCTAGTCCTCTTCTCCTCTTTCTTGGTGCTGCTAACATCCTGGGCTTCTTCATCAAGCATCTAAATTTGAGATTAATTAGTACTCTACTTATCTTCTTGCATTTCTTCTTGCATTTCTTGTTCTTTTTGTGCCATAGTCCCATATGTAACATAGTGTTGTCATGAATGATCTTGTCCAATCTACTTTTCTCCTTTAATGCTTCATTTTCATTTTTAATATGTCTATTTAAAACCTCCAACTCAAAGACTTATTGTTTCAACGATTGGACTAGAGCTTCTTGTGTTGTGTGAGGCTGAGTGGATGAAGTGTTGGGACCTTCGGCTGCTCTTTCTAAGGATTTTATGTAATCATACACCTCTTGCTGCTTTGGATCTATCTCAGGTGTTGTTTTCCTTGGGCTGTCCCCAAAATGCTGTGGAGGAGAATTGACTTCAAAATCTCGCCGAAAAGGACTCATGTCAACGTCTTGAGGACTAGTTTCAACGTTTGGATGAGAATGAGGTGGACTAAGACCAGCTGGAGTTTTTTCAGGTGTTCCTCCTCCCAAATCGATAAAATGGGGTCCTTTTGTTTGTGCTTTCCTCCACTTTCCTTCAAGCCTTGTGCTTCTTCTTACATGATGTGGATTACTGTCTTTTTCCTTCTGTTTTTCTTTTCCTTTCTTTTTGGCCATAGCTGACTGTTCCTGAAGGTGAACTAGTCTCTCAGACAATACTTGATGGTATTCTTCTGAGGAAGGGGTTTGATGCACAACCTCAATGCTTCTTTTCTCTTTTGATTTTGTTGGCTTTTTACCCTCAGTCTTTTCCTTCCTCCTTTTAGACAATCTTTCTTCTCTACTAGTTCTTTCAACTGTGTTAGTAGGAGTGCTTTGAGTTTTATCACCTGTTCTCTTTCTTCTACTTCTTTTTAATGTACTGCCTTCAGGGGTTTCTTGGGGTTCTTCAAAGAAATTTCTAATTAAAAACTGCTCCCAGGTGTCCTTTTTCTCTTTTAGTTGTTTTTCTATCAAGATTTTCACGAGACCATGGTGATACAAATGTGGTTCTACGTCCCCCATATGCTTTTGGATGGTTACAGACATCTTTTTCAAACTATTTAGCAAAAAGTATGACAGATTGAGGGTCTGGTTGTCTAGGAAATTCATCAACAGTCGAGTATGATACATGTACATCGATCCAAAACTTCCCTCACAGGTGATAAACTTTTGAATAACCAACAGTAAACTGGCCCACTCTTCTTTTAAAGTATGGACAGGAATTCCCTTTTTGAAAATGGTGACATCCATACCTGGATTACATAGGATCACTCTCCAAGCTTCCTTGCCAATGCTCTTCTTCTTGAACCAGCGTTCAACTTCTTGAGGGAGTTCTGTAGCAGCTGCTATGGATGCTTCAGTCACTGTAAATTTGAGGTCCCCAATTTCCACCTCCAAACTGTTAAAAGACCTCGCAAAAGATTTTGTTACCTCCTTATTGTAGCCTTTAAAATTTTGAATAAACCGAAGCCATTTTGACTTTTTCAATATTTCTTTGACTTGCGGGTATCCTTCCATAAATTTGGGTCCCTCTGGTTCTGCCCTCAACAACAGACCCATCCTTCCTTCTGTTATTTAAAACTCATCTACATGGGGAGGGTTTAGCAGAGGTAAGATGGCTGAATTAGTGGAAATGAACAAGGTTTATGAAGGAGACCAGTGACTGTAAGCGGATATCAGAGAATAGGTACATGGAATGAAGAGGAACAGAGAACAGAATGGGTTGAAGGCTTATGTGAGCACGGTGGAAATGCAGCTGTGAGGTCAATAGAATAGTAGGGGGAGTAAAGTGCATCCGGCAGTATTTAAAATTGGGTGGCTGCAGAGTAGACGCGAGCATGTTTATGAAATGGCTGCGGATTTTGTGCGGCTGAGAGAAGTCGTAGTCAAATCAACCACGTTCCATAATTACTAGTGGAATATCAAAGTATAGCCGAACACGAGTGAAGAACAGAGGCTTGATTATGAGACCGTTTAAAAATGAATGCAAGGATTGTGGGGGAATCGTATAGAGATCATGGAACGGTTATGGAGTTATCAACGCAATCATTGCATATAATGGAGCTATGGTTTATAACTATGTAAAAATGTGCTTGAATTCCATTTGAAATAAATTTCTACTCATACCTTGGAATTCTTGCCATTTTTCATTAGTCTTCAATCAGTTGCTCCTTGTTGATGCTTTTGAATGCCTCGTGTCTTCATAGTATGTCCCCATACTTGTATTTGATTTCATGATTGTTGAACTAACATCTAACTGTAAATTTTTGAAAAACAGAGTGGTGGCTACAGAAACTACTTCTGGCTGTGGAAACTGACACAACAATTATTTGGGTGAATGGAGATGGATAGATGATAACTAACTGAATGAAAATGGTCATGAAAGAAAATTTGTACTAGTGAAATGAAATGAAATAGATGAAATGGAGTGAAATGAAATGAAGTGGAGTGGAATGAAGTGGAATGAAATGGAGTGGGTTGTCATAAAACTTGTGAAATGAGAGAGAGAGAATTTTTTTTTTTGGAAAATATAGGGTGTCAGGTGTTCCTGATTTTCACCCTACATTTTCTGTATAAGATTTCCAATCAGTGATTGGTTTTCAGGCTTATACAATTATTATTATTATTATTATTATTTAACTGAAAAGAACAAAGGCTAGGCTGGTGGAGAAGAAGGATTATTCTTCACCAGCCTTATTGCAAAATTATCTTGAAACATTTTGACAAATTCCTCTTTTGAGAGTGGCCTATGATAGATCTTTAATCTGTGGCCATTCACAATAAGAGGAGTTTGAGATTCGTCAATGGTCTTGATTCTTATCGCTCCATTGCTAAAGATCTTGTCAATCTCATATGGCCCAAGCCAATGAGTCCGAAATTTTCCTTTAAAATCTTTAAACTTGGAATCAAATAGCAATGCCCAATCTCCTTCTTGAAACTTCTTCTCTTTGATATATTTTTCATGCCTTTTAGCTCTTTGATATTGAACTAGAACAGTTCTTAGAATTGCCTCTTGTTTGATCTCATCTAGCTCATTCAACTGCTCCATTCTATGCTTTTGGGCTTCTGATAGATCCATACCCAACTGAACTGCCATCTTGAAAGTTTTGACTTGGAACTCAATGGGGAGCAGGACTTCTTTCCCATAAACAAGTTCATAGGGAGAATGTCTTGTTGTATTTCTCCATGTAGTTCTATAGGCCCACAAGGCTTCAGGAAGCCTTTCCGCCCAATCTCTCCAGTGTAGATGAACAGTTTTGGTGATGATGCTTTCAAGAACTTTGTTTGTAGACTCCACTTGACCATTTGCTTGTGGATGGTAAGGAGTAGATCTTCTATGCTTGATTTTGTATTCTTCCATCAGCTTCTCCACCAAGTTGGATGTGAATTGACTTCCCTGATCTATCACAATTTCTCTTGGAACACCAAAACGAGTAAAAATATCCTCATAAAGAAAATTCACAACTGAATTTTCAGTAGCAGACACTAATGCTTTGGCTTCCACCCATTTAGTAACATAATAAGTACAAACCAATATATACTTCTTTTGCTTAGATGGTGGATTAATAGTTCCAATGAAATCTAAAGCCCATTTTTCAAAGGGTTCTATGAGTACCTGTGGTTGCAATGGCATTTCATTTGAAAGGGTAGGTTTCCCTACTCTTTGGCAGCTGTCACACCTTTTGACATATTGTTTTGCATCTTTGAAGAGGGATGGCCAATGATATCCTAAAGAGAGGATTTTATAGGTTGTCCTTTTGTCAGCAAAGTGTCTGCCGCATGGTTCATCATGACATGCTTTGAGAATATCAGGCATTTCATCTTCCCTAACACATCTTCTGATCACAAGATCTAGCCCTGTTTTGAACAATTCGTTAGAAATATATGAATATTTTGAACTCTCCTGAATAATTTTTCTTCTTTCACTAGGAAGTAAATATGGAGGCAGTTTCCCTATAACCAAATAGTTAGCTATATCTGCATACCAAGGAGTCTTAGTAGTTACTGCAAATAAGTATTCATCAGGAAACTTGTCCTCTACAGGAGAATCTTCTTTAGTATTCTGAATCCTAGACAAGAAATTAGCTACTGTATTTTGTTTCCCTGGTCTATCCATCACAGTAATATTGAATTCCCGTAAAAGTAAGAGCCATTTTGTAACTCTGCCATTAGTAACAGGTTTTTTCATTAGATATCTAATCGCAGAATGATTAGTATGGATAAAAGTTTCATAGCCTATTATATAATGTCTAAACTTATTGATTGCATGAACAACAGCTAAGAACTCTTTTTCAGTCACAGTATAATTCAACTCAGTAGGAGTTAAATTTTTATTGGTATAGTAAATGGCATAAGGAACTAAATCCTTTTGACCCAACACAACCCCTAGAGCTGTATCTGAAGCATCTGTAGAAATATGGAAAGGAAGTTTCCAATTTGGTCCTCTCAAGATGGGTGCTTCAGATATTCTTGTTTTCAAAGTTTCAAATGTTGATTGACAATCAGGATCCCATTTGAACTCACAGTCTTTTGTAAGAAATTTGAAGAGTGGAGATGCTATTTTAGTGAATTTCTCTATAAATCTTCTATAATACCCAGTAAATCCCAAAAAACTTCTAACATCTTTTTGAAAATTTGGAATAGGCAACTTGGAGATGACTTCAACTTTCGATCTATCAACTTTAATTCCATCCCCTGAAATGTGATGTTCCAAAACAATACCTTCAGTAAACATCATAAAGCATTTTTCATGGCTTAATGAAAGGTTTGTTTCTTTACATCTTATAACTACCTTTTCCAAATTCTCTAATGCTTCTTCAAATGAATTACCATAAACTGTAAAATCATCCATATAAACCTCTACACAATTATGGATTAGATCAGAAAAAATTCCTAGTACTGCTCTTTGGAATGTTGCGGGTGCATTACATAACCCAAAAGGAAGCACTTGATAGGAAAAAGTTCTCCATGGACAGGTAAATGTGGTCTTGTCTTGATCTTCAAGTGCTACCAGAATTTGATTATAGCCACTAAAACCATCCAAAAATGAAAAGTACTTTTTGCCTGCTAATGTATCTAATACCTGATCGATAAAAGGCAAAGGAAAGTGATCCTTCAAAGTTGCTTTGTTCAATTCCCTGTAATCAATGCATACCCTCCATTTCTTTTTAGGTACTATAAGCAAAGGAGAAACCCATTAGCTATCTGAAATTGGATAAATGAAGTTTACATTGAGTAGTTTTTGGAGCTCTTCTTTCACTATCTCCCTAAGGTTTGGATTCATCCTTCTCTGAGGTTGTCTGGTTGGTCTACTATTTTCCTCAATGTAGATGTGATGGATGCAAGTCTTAGGATAAATACCTTTCATATCAGTATACTCCCATGCAAATGCAGTAGAATTTTTTTGCAAGATTTTGGTTAGTTCTTCCTGTTGTGACTTTTCCAGATTTTTGTTGATATTCAATGTTTTACCTGGGAAAATCTCAATGGCGGAACTACCAAACTCTTCCATAGAGAAAAGAGACATTTGTCTTGATGATAAATACTCAATGTCGGAATCTAACTAAAATTGTGTGGGGTCATATTTTGAAGATGTCTCAAAATTTTCCAATGTGTTCAGAATTTGACTATCCTCACTAATCTCAGAAATGGTAAAGACAGGTTGTATAGTGTCCTCATCATCAACCCATTCATTGTCTCCTACTTTTGTAATTGCTTTTGTTGGAGGATACAAATTGAATTTCTTTGTCGAACTACCATCAAAAGCATACATGTCCCCAGATCTACAACTAATGAAAGCATCAACTTTGGCTAGCCAAGGTCTTCCTAAGATAAGTGGATGCCCTCCTAGATTACTCTTGGGAGTCAAAATCATAAAATCTACTGGATATTCCCAAGAATCTAAGGAGACTGAAATATCTTCTAATACACCATCTGGTTTGATTATTGATCTATCTGCAAGCTACAGTAAAGTAGGTGTAAAGAGAAGATTAGGAAGTTTTAGCTGTTCCATAGTCTGCCTACTCATAATGTTGATAACAGCCCCTAAATCAATTAATGTGTTTGGAATTTCTACCCCATTGATAGTTGTTTTAACAATTGGACTACCGGGGTCTACATACTTCTGCATGGTAACTTTTCCCATCATGATATCTGCAATTTTTTCTACCAGGTGGATTTTTCTGGTATTCCTTGGTTTCCTTCCTGGTCTTTTAAGACTTAACTCCTTTATTGTCTTCGCTAGAATAGGAATTTCTTTAATGGCTTGTAACAAGGGAATCTTGATACAGACATTCTTTAATTCATCTAGAAATCATAGTCAGGCAATAAGATTTGTTTTTCCACTCCTTTGTCAATTTGTTCTTTTAGGGAAAGGAGGTGTGGATGAAGATGTAGGTTGCTCAACTATAGGAGTTGTGGGGGTTGACTCTTTTTATTTTTCTTTTTGAGTGCTTGGGTTTTGAAGAGATGCTTCAGAACCTTTATTGGCTTTAAGAGATTCTTCCTCAGAAATGCTTTGCTTTTGAGCATTTATAGAAGGCTTGTCTAAAACTCTACCAGATATGAGTTGTACATCATTGAGAGGAACAATCATATAGGTAGGAAATTGTTGTCCTTCTACCATGTAAGCATTTTGAGGGTTTTTATTACTGGGATTTGGCAATGGCTAGGAAGGTAGTTGATTTGTCTTTTGTTGGAATGGAAGCAAGCGTTGGGAATTTGGATTCTGTTGAGAAGGTTTTTGTTGTTGTGGAAATTGTAATGAAAGTTGTGGATTTTGATTTGGAAGTTGTGGAGCTTGTTGATTTTGGAGGATATTGATAAAATTGAGCAAATCTCCCATAAGGATTTTGTATACCTTGTACCCATGATTGAAATGGATTTTGAGGTTGGGACCAAGGTTGTTGCCAAGGATTCCAATTTGGTGGGGGTTGAAAGTTCGCGGGGTTGTTAAAACCTTGATTTTGTTGCCCCTACCAAGGTCTCCTTGAAACAAAACAGAAAGACTCAATTGAATTTGGGTCTTCTTGAAAGATAGCTTTGAGCCCAAGAATTGAAGGACAATCCTTGGTCTCATGGCTTTCTGAACAAATCACACATGTTTCTACAACTTTTGTATCCAAGGGGCATTCCCTTAGAGCATGTTTCTTCCTACATTTTGGACAAAAGATGGCCAAAGCTTCAACTTTTGCTTTCTGCTTGTTTTGTATCTTAAGGGTGTCTAGTTGCTCAATAAGACTCCCTAAAATATCAGTTTTGAACTCATCAAGCATATTTCCAATCTCAGCCCTACTTACTGATCCAGTTGCAGATTTGTTTGCTCTAATGAGAGAAGGATCTCTAAGCCCTTTTCCAGTTTTAGATTTTCCCCTTGAGAGATGGACACATAGTTCTGCTATATCATGAAGTGGAAGTTGAGAAATATCTCCCTTTCCCATCATGTTTAAAATATCTATCCATTCATCTCTGATGGCTTTCAATAAAAGTGCTTTTAATGTTTCCTCATCTAAGTTGCTCATATTTGCTCTCTTTAAGTTTTATTGAAATCTTTCAAGTAAATCCTCCAAGTTTTCATCTTCTTTTTGTACCATTTTGAATACCTCGTCCTTGTGATTGGTGGGCATACAATAGTCTAGGTATCTATCAAAAAATGTTTTTTTCATATCATTCCAAGTCCTAATAGATTGGGTGACTAATCCCATGAATCATTTCAAAGCAGCTCCCTTCAATGTTGAAGGAAACAGTTTGAGTTTTTGAGAGTCTTCCATATAGGCATAGGTTCGGCACACGACTTCAAACTCAAACAGAAATGTTTCAGGATCCTCACTTCGCAATCCATAAAAGTTGTGGAGGATAGATGGTGAGATGTTTTTCATCCTTGTATGAGTTTCCTCATCAAATATAGGGAATCCAAATGAGTTGTCTCCTTCCCTATTTCTTCCATTATTACCTCCACCTCCACCATTGTTGCCTCCATTATTTCCTCCTCCTCTACCTCTACCTCTACCTCGAAATCCATCTACTACTTCCTCTGTCATGATAGTTTCTTTAGAGTCATCAGAGTCCTGTGGTTCTTCTATCAAGGGAGGATGAGAGGGAGTTTCTTCCTTTTCTTCTTCAGGTGATTCTACTTCTTTAATTACAATATGCTCTCCTATAGAAGTAAAGAAAGGGTCTTCTTCTAAATATGATTTGGTAGATGGTGTAGGAGAATCCTCTAATTCAGCTACTCCTTGAATTCCAAGAATCTTAAGGCTAGGTGTAGATGGTGGTGAATCTTGTCTATGCCTTGAAGAAGATGGAGTTGTGAAAATCGAACTCTTGGCTCTAGCTATAAACCTTCCCCTAGAATATCTTCCTCTATGCATGTCATTTTTTTATTTTTAAATTGGGCTAATAATTCTCTTTCTGATCTTCCAGATCACGCTAGGTGCAAGAAGAGAGCATACTTAAGAAATTATTGAACCAATAACTCTCTTTTCTGATCCTCCAGATCACACTAGGTGCAAGAGGAGAGCATACTTCAAGAAATTATCAATTTTTCCCTTATTTTTATTATTATTTTTTTTAAGAAATTGGCTACCTAGTTACACTTCCCCAGCAATGATGCCAAAATGTTTGGTCAATTTAGAGCGTCCTAAATTGTTGCATTTAATTGTCAATCCGGGATTCGTAAGATGATGAAGTGTGGTGCACTATATGTGCAAGATAACCTATTTCTTACTTTTATCGTTTTTTATTTTTATGTTTTGGGGGTTTTTATCTTTGTTGATTTCCTAATGTGAGATGGAAATTCTAAGAGACAAGTATGGATATAAATGTTCAAGGCAATGATGTCCTTTATATTGATTCCGAAAACTTCAAACTTTCAAAAAGGTTTTACAACATGCAATGATGAAATTAATTCCTAAAAGAAAATGAAAATGCGCCACTATTCTAATCAAACAAACAATGAACTATTGACCATGGAACCATTATCCCTCCTGCTGTCTAAATACAAAAGAAACTGTACTCAAAGAAATCCAAAAATTGCAAGAAAAGTAAAGCTAAAATCAAATTACATCAATTCATACTCTGACCTCTCGCCATTAGCCTCGCTATGGCTTTCCGAGGTAATCATAAACAACTTGAACAATCTGATATCTAATTTGTAGGAAAATAAACTAATATCAAATTACACACTCATATTTCAATCCCTCACCATTAGTCTCGCTATGGCTTTTGGAGGTAACTAAAAATGACATGAGAAATTCAGTAACTAACATGCAGAAAAATAAACTAATATCAAAATACACACTCATACTTCAATCCCTCACTATTAGTCTCCCTATGGCTTTCGGAGGTAACGTAAAAATTACATGAGTCAAATCAATACTAAACTTGCAGAAAAATAAACTAATATCAAACTACACACTCATACTTCAATCCCTCACCATTAGTCTCGCTATGGCTTTCGGAGGTAACTGAAAATGACATGAGCAATTCAATAACTAACTTGCAGAAAAATAAACTAATATCAAACTACACACACATACTTCAATCCCTCACCATTAGTCTCGCTATGGCTTTTGGAGGTAACTGAAAATCACATGAGCAATTCAATATCTAAACTAACTAGTAAAGCCAATGAATAGAACTGAAATAAACAAAACAATGCTGGAGTTAAAAACTAAGAAAAATAAATCAACAGAAAGATAAGACTATTTCCATGTCATTAGTCATTGTAAAACTATGTGCAAATGCTCGGGCTACCTATTGTAATCTAGAGCAAACACTGATCAGTTAGCAACATTATAAAAGCATGTAAAATTATTGACAAAAATAAAATGTGAATACCATAAGCAATGCAATATATACATGTGAATGATTATGGTATAAGGAACGTAAAGAAATAAATCATGAAATTATACAACAATAAACAAAACCTCGGTGTTTACAGGGGCCCTCTGCACAACCTCGGGCAATTAGCTATCAAACATGAATTGAGCTTATAAACAGAGACTTCTCATGTATTCAAAATGCAGTCATAACACAAAAATAATGTTACGGCACAATGGGCTCGTTAACAGTCAAAATTACATTACAAAAGCTAACTACTATGCGTATGAGCACACATTTTTTATAACAGAGGATAACATAACTACTTTCCTACAATGTGCGCTGATAAGAGACACGTGAACAACCACGCCCAGGAATCTAGCATTATGGCTGCCGTGAAGATTAAATCTTTAGAGGGTGGCTATTGGATTCAGCTTATGGAGCAGTCCACAGGTGTTGATATGTCCCCTAAGATTTAGGAATGGCCACGCAAGTCTTCACGTGGTGAAAAATGGACTTCTGTCACCGTAGGACTCTCAAGTTGACCACCGATTGACTACCTTTGACCACGACCTTCTTTGGTGAATTCGATTGAGCCAATAGGAATCAGTCCATATCCATGTCATTTCCAACTTGCCCATGTGGCTTGATTTGCCTAAAGACACCTAAAATATAGTCTTTAACAAAATGGCTACAGAAAGTTGAAGCAGCAGCGGAAAGTGATAAGATTCCGCAGCTCAATGAGCAAAAATCTAATTCAAACAACAAACACAAAACATAGTTAAAACCCACTTTAAATGCACTTTTATGATTAATATTCAATGGTGTTGATGACTTAGGAGGTCTAGGTAAATGTAAAAAGTCTAGAAAGGTGTATAGGAAAGATACAAGTTTGGGACTCAACATGTATTACAGAGTTTGTTAGGTTTATTTGAATTTTAATAGATTTAAAAAATTAGATTTGTGTTGCTAGTCTCCCTACCCACCAACTTCCTAGCGATTTGATACTATTACAATTCTAACTAGTTCCTCCATGATGAGTCCCTGAAACCAAATTTTATTTAGAAAAATGGTCCATTACTTTTAAAAAATTAAAAAGATTAGATTGGTGTCACGTGCTCACCAGCTACCAATTTCCTAGGGATTTGACATATTTCAAATTCTAATAAGTTCCTCGATGATAAGTTCTTCATTATTATTTATAACATTCATTTATATAGGAGAAAATTTATTTATGAAGATGGTCAATTTTATAATAAGATATATTATTATTTTATTTTTCTTAAGTTAAAGCTCACCCATGTCAAAACAGTCGGACAAATGTCAAATGGAGATGAAAATGGTGGACAATGCTTGCTATGGTCATGTTCAAGGGGAACACCTTCAATAACCAGTTTAATTAATAGCAAGGGAACTATTTAAGGTTAAAATCGATTTAGAGATCACTTTACAAGTGTTATTAAAACATTGATGGACATTTAAACTTGGGGAATAATTTGTTAAGGTGGACTTTTCCTAATAAACTTGGTTTTAAAATCATTTTTTTTCAACTTTTTGAAAGGAAACTTGCCTCATATCTGATGTCCAAGCATAAGAAAATGAATCTCAGTGGCATACATTTAAGTTTGACAAGAATTTTGGTTGGGGACTCTTCCTGACATTCTATCTTTGGGAACAATATTGGGTTTATGATGTCTAATGTCCCAAGTCAAATTAAAGAATTATCAAGTTTACAGGAAATTGTTTGTGGGTGATTGCAATACTACTCGGTCTATAAAAGCAAACACTTTAATTTATCCCAAAGGTTCCTTTGCACATGGAAGGCCTGTCCGCAAATATCTTTCATTGAATATGGTTGTCATATGGTTACGATTAGACTCGGATGCTATAAACCTAATTCAACATGAAGTTCAATTATTTTGTTTGCTTCCTCAGGGCCACAAATTCATTGATCTGAAATTGTGTTGCTATATTTGATTGAAATTTCAGGTTTCCAATGATCTTTCATCCAACTAAAATGTTTTATGTTTTAAACAAGTGAAATTAATAAATTTTTCTAGATTTTTGAAATGAACGCTAATAGTCTTAGATATAAAATTGGGCCTCTAGTATAATATCCATGTCATAGGTTGATTTCTATTGAGGAAACTCTGAGAATATTTGGCCTATTTGAAATATCATTATCATGTCTTTTTATTGAGTATTTAATTGCAAACACATCCCCTTGTAAATGTGCTTCTAAAAATCAAAAGTATCCCAAGAAAGAGAAAAGGTTTGCAGTTTGTAATTTATTTTTCATAGGTGTACGATATTATTATCATAAATGTTTGAGGTTCTGAGCATGTAGCTTTTGTTATTTAACTCCATTATAATGTTAATTTAAATTTTGATAGAAGTTGATTGATATCTCATAAAATTTTATATACATATCCACTTTAATATGAAAAAGAAATGAAAAGAACAATTAAACCATAACTCATAGTGACCTTGAGAGATTCAAGAATTTCCAAAACCCTATTGGATTATAATAAAGTAGATCCACCGATGGTCTCCAAAATTTCGATGCCAATGGAACCCACAGTTTGAGATTCTTATTGCTCAACTGAATTGTACATATGTTACGAGTATATTCCAATTTCTCTAGAGGTTTGGGCTTAGTCTACAAATTTTGGTTTCTTGTTTCTAATAAATAAATAAATAAAATGGAAGAGAGGCAACATAGCAGAACTATTTATTTTCATTTATTCACGCTCTTATATACTCAAAATACATGATAAAAAATCATGATATAAAACTCTCTTACACAAAAAGTACATGATATGATTTCACTATATAGGAACGATATATTGGATAGATAAAACAATTTGGAAATATAATGACTTTCACTAATTAACTCTTACATTAAAAAATCAGACATTCTAGAACATAGTATTCAAACACTAAAAATCTAGAATCGCTTGGGGATAATGCTTAATCTTGTCATGTAATTACTAACAAATCAGTCAACAGATTTTGTGTTTTGTATGCTTATGTAATCAAATTAGGGAAAAATATTATTAGGGTGGTGAGTGCTCTGAATTAGGGTTCAAAATATTTGAGTTTCAAATGATTAGGTAGTTAATTGATAATTATATTAGTAATATGTTTATTAGATAACAATGTTGTTACTGGTTTGATTTGAGATGAGATTTAGATGAGGTTTGAGCTGAGGAAGTGAGAAACAAATCTGTGTTTTATTTGTTCATTGATTTTATATGTTTTCTCTATCTTAATTATCTTGGCTTATTAGCTAACAATAGGGGTCATTTCAGATTCTACAAGTGCTATCATTGTAGCTAAAATTGTTTTGGGTTAAAGTTTTTTTTTTTTGAATTTTGCCAAAGTTAATCATGTCAAATTCTAACTAGATGCCCGTTCCAAAATTTGATGGGAATGATTATGATTATTGGTGCATTAATATGTTAACCTTTTTTATTGGAAAATATTTGTGGGATATTGTTGAATCAAGCTATGAGGAGCCAACTGATTTGAATGTCCTTATAACCAATGAAATAACAACAAGAAAGGAAGCAAGGAACAATAATGTTCAAGCTTTGTTTCACATTTAGATAACTCCTAATAATAGCTTAATTCCAATAATATTAGGAGAAACAACTCCCAAATATGCTTGGAAGACTCTACAAGAAGCATACCATGGTAGTTATCAAGTTAAGGTGGTCAAGCTTCACATGTTGAAGTAAGAGTTTAAGAATTTGTAGATGAAAGAAGATGAAAGTATAAGTGACTATTGTGTCAGAGTCAAAGATGTGGTCGATAAAATTTCTACACTTGGAGAAACAATAAGTAATGAAGTTTTAATACAGTTGGATCAACTGATGGGATCACTAATGTCTCATGAAGAAAGATTGAACGATACTTTTGAAGGTGTAGAGAAAGATTTTTTCTCTAAATTACAAATTACAAATAATTAAGATGCAAGAAATAGTAGTGCCAAATGAAATCAAGGATAAAATAGAGGGAAAAGCCAAAAGTTTTCAAGAGGTAGAGGCAGAGGTGGCTCAAAAGGAAGAGGGAGTTTTAGAGGAAAAGGTAGAGGTAGATTTGATAACAGAAATGTTCAATGTTACTATTGTAACAGGTATGAACACTTTTAAAGATAATGAAGACTAAAATAAGGTAAAAATGCTAACTATGCTCAAGAAAGTAGTCAATATGCTTAAGGTCGCTCATTTTTATCTTATTCCAATGGTGAAAATACTAGTAAAAGGGTTTTGTACTTAGATTTTGGATGCTCTAATGATATGACATGGGATGAGAAGTTGTTCAACAAAGGATGGAAGTTCCAAATCCAAGATCTAGATTGGTGTTGATAAACCATTGGAGGTTGTTGCCAAAGGACCTGTGCAGGTCCAAAAAAAAGAACATATAAATAATATTCATCACATTTATTATACTCCACAATTGAAGCATAATTTTTAAGTGTTGGGCAGCTATGCGAGAAAATCTATAAAGTAGTCTTTGAAAATAAGACACGTACTACCTATGATAAGAATAAGGGAAATAGGGTAATCACTAGTGTACTTATGACAATAAATAACATATTTTTGTTGAGGTTTGACGACCATAACAACAACCTTGCAAATATGGATTATGAGGATTCAAGTTGGTTATGGAATCTCAGGCATGGGCATTTAAATTTTCACATTTTGAAGTTTCTAAACTCGCATGCATTAGTTTTTGGTTTGCCCAAGGTAGAGGAGGATAAGGAATTTTTTGAAGGATGTGCTAAAGGAGAGCATTCAAGGGAAAATTTTCCAAAGGGAAATGCATGGGGGGATCATCGCCCACTTCAAATTGTTTATTCATACATATGTTGTCCTATGCATCCTAAACGTTTCGGTAAGTCATCATATTGCATCACTTTAATTGATGATTACTCACGAAATTTTTGGGTATATTTTTTGAAGGCCAAAAATGAAGCCCTAGATACATTCAATAAGTCCAAAGTCCTTGTAGAAAATGAGAAAGGGTATTGCATGATCAAATTTTTGTGGACTAGCCATAGACGAGAAGTCTTCTCAAAATATTTCTAGAGTTATTTTGATATGAATTCCATCAAGAGGCAACATACTATGATGTACACACCCCAACATAATGGCGTAGTTGAAAGGAAGAATCGTACTGTGTTTGAAATGGAAAGATGCAAGTTACAAACTAAGGGATTCAAAAAATATTATTGGGGAGATGTAATTGTTATAGCAATATACATCCTAAAACATATCCCTACCAGTGCATTTGAAAAGGTAACTCCTTCTGAAGCTTGGTATGGAAAAATGCCTAATGTTAATAATTTCATTTTTTTTGTTGTTTGGCTTATGTGCATGTACCTGATCAGAATAGACAAAAGTTAGATGAAAAGAGTGAGTTATGTATTTTTAATGGGTATAGTGAGACAATAAAGGATTATATATTATCCCCTCACTAACAAGGGTATTGTCTCAAGAGGTAATTTTTTATGAATGGGGAGTTTATGGTAATCAGAAAGGCCATGTTGAGAAGACAAAATATGTCTTCAATGATGATATAATTGTCCATATTGATCATGAGAAGCCAAGTAATGCTTTTGTATCTAGTCGTTTAGCTCCACCAATGAGCCCTTCAAAACTTTCTTCAGTATCAAGTTCAAGTCCACCTTATTCTCCATGTTCTACAAGGGAGGTAAGAAGATTGAGTGATATCTATCATAGGAGTGAAAATAAAGCACATGAAGAAAACCCAACAGGTGAGACAGTGAATTTTTCTTATTGATCAAGCTTGATTTCGAACCACCATGTTTTGAATATGCATGTACTAATGAGGTTTGGGTGAAAGCCGTGAAACAAGAGATGGATTCCATTCATAGGAATGCCACTTGGGAGCTTCCACATGAAAAGAAAAATATTGGCACCAAATGGGCCTATAAGACCAAATTTGACACTAATGGGAGTGTTGAAAGACAAAATGCAAGATTAGTTGCTAAAGGATTCACACAGAAGTATGGAATCTATTATGAAGAGATATTCACACCAATAGCAAGATAAGACACCATCAAAATGTTAATTTCATTAGCAGCTCAGAAAAGTTGGAGTATACATTGTATGGATGTGAAATGTGCCTTCTTGAACGGGTAATTAGAAGAGGAATTATATGTGGAGCAGCCATAATGTTTTGAAGTGGAAGGTAAAGAGAATATTGTCTAGAAGTTGAAGAATTCTTTGTATGGTATCAAGTAAGAACTAAGAGTGTGGTATGCTAGGATTGATGGATACTTTTAGGAAAATGGCTTCTATAGAAGTAAGAGAGATCGTACCCTTTACTGCAGACCATAAGGTATTGATATTCTGATAATAAGTTTGTATGTTGATGATATATTGTATATGGGTAGTAGCTCTAAGATGAATGATAAATTCAAAGTTTCTTTGATGAATGAATTTGAAAGGAAAGATTTAGATCTCATGAAATATTTTCTAGGAATTGAGTTTTACCAAAGTAAGGATGAGATTTTCATTTTTCAGACAAAGTATGCACATGATATGGTATAGAAATTTGATATGCTTGATTGCAATCCATCCCATACTACAAGTGCTCATGAAGTTGTGTTATGTAGATATGATGGTGCTGATTTAGTTGATGAGACAACTTATAGATTTATTGTGGGGAGCTTGATATTTCTAACACACATAAGACTTGATATTATATATTCAGTTTCATGTGTTTCAAGGTATATGAAAAATCCATTCCAAATACACATGAACGAAGCGAAGAGGATTTTAAGGTATGGAAAAGGAATTCTAAATTTTGGTATTAATTACTATTGGAAATAATAATGAGAGGGGTGGGGGTGAATCACTATTAGCAAGTTAATAATTTTTCATTTCCATAATTAGATTCATATATGCTACTTCAGTTAATGGAACTCGTGTGTATACACAATTGTGTTTAAGGCAACTAGCGTATATCCCACAAACTTATGATTCAGTTAATTCATCATATGTTGATCTTTAATCAGTGCATCAGAACCATATAAATAGTAACCAGGTGCAGTAAAAGAAGAATAGATAGCCACACAAAATAACATAAGATATAAGGTGGAAACCCAATGTGGGTGAAAACCGCCTACTACAATCGTCTCTATCTTTGTTTTAAAATTAGATACTTCTTTTTACAATTTTTGTACTAGTGCAGTCTTATACCAGTACGTAGGCTTCTACCTATAGAAGGCTACAACCTTCTCTCATTCTCCATCTTCTCCTGGAAGGGAGATACAATGCCATAGCCCTTGTACTAGCTGATATGTGTACTAGTTCGTAGGTGTCGACCTACAGGAGACTCCAACCTTCTCTTTTCTTCCAGGGACCAAGTTTCATCAATTTTCAGACTAGATCCATCAATAACTTCATTCAATCATCCGCATCAATCAATATCCTTTTGCACCAACCAAAACTGAGTAAACCAATCACTTTTACAACTCTTCACAATGTTGTAACCAGAGTACATTAACCAAAATACAGTAACTAGAACCCAAGCCAGAACCCAAAAGACTGCAACAACAAAATAGAAGTAGCTAAAATATATTTTGAGAAAAATAAGCTACTTCCTTTAATCGAACCTGCGTGTATACACACTTTTCTAAGGGCGAACTTGCATAGAGATCTTCAAATCAAAATTAGGATGTATACACTATTTTGATATGCCAAACTAGTGTGTATACACACCTTTTCTAAAGTGAACTTATATATAGATCTGTAAATGATGATTTAAACTTTACAATAATTTTAAACTTTAGTTATACCTAGATCATCATATTTATAGACTACAACATGCGCCAGTTATATAGATAAATGATCAAAACCAGATTGAGAATACTTCAGTTCAAGCCTTAAGATCTTGACCTACCATTAGATCTTATCCTTCATCAAGCGCTAAGGTTCATCCTTAGTTTAGATCCAGCTATGCACCATAACCCAATAGCCTGTATGTTAGATCTTACTCTTCATCAGATATTCAATTCATGAGTGCATTTGCATAATGATCTTCTCCTTATTTTATAGTCTTAATCCTTACTCAATACCATGGACCAAAACTATTTAAAACCAATATGTTGGACCAAATACCTGGGATCAACACTTTGGACAAGATACCTTCGACCAATACCATGGATCAAAATACCATGGACCAAATACCACGAACCAAAACCAAGTTTTCCAACATGTACGTGCATTTCCTTTTGTGAAAGCGTGTGTGTATGCTATAAGTGCCTTTTGGTAAGTGATCCTGCATGTACACGTGCCTTGGTCAATGGGGAACATGCATATACCTCTTTTTCTTCATTCTATGAGTATGAATAATGATTTTTCATCTGAGTGAGTTGCCATCAAGTACGACACTTTTATCACCTGTATCATAATGAAAACAATCTTCGCCTTTGGACTTGATGGCAACACCAACACCAATCACTCTCCCCCTTTGTCATCAAGGGAAAAGGGTCATGCTCCCCCTGAGAACCAGTTCAAATCTCTGATATGCTGAAGTGTTGATTCAACTCCTATGATCACGTCCATGCTCCCCCTGAGAATGAGCAAGGTTTGCAAAAATATAACATGATTGTATACATACATCACCAAGGAGCTTCCTATCACCAAAGACTCATACATACATTCATCTCCCAACGAAGTGGGGATATACAAATTGTTTATATATCAACATTACATCATCCATCCCATGCAGAGTAGGGTAACAAAATATGACCTTTACATTGAAATATATACATGACATGTAAAATAGAGATGAAGCATCTGAAATAAGACCATGATAGTCATCAAGAACTATCATGAGCAACATCGATCAATAAACGTCAGCAACCATGTTCTCTATCGAGTTTTTTCTACCTGAATAAAAAACAACATTGAATTTGTAACAAGATATTCTAAGATAATGCCAACAATGCATTATTAGAAGCATATGCTCCCCCTGAACCTGTGTCAGATGATTACTGTCAGACCCATATCAGACTCCTTTCATCTGAGTCTAGCCGATTTCTTCAAACCAGTAGATACGTGGTTGTCTGCACCAAAACCGACGTATGTACATGACTACGCTTCATGAAACTCGCTTATAAGGACATTTCTCTGAAACAGATAAGTTTTAACAGCAGGACGATGCATCAACTATTCCCAGCTTCTCTCTAAGATATTCAAATGTCTCTCAGGGCAGTGGTTTGGTGAATATATCAGCAACCTATTCTTTGGATGGAACATACTCCAATTTGACCTTTTGTTCAAGCACTTTTTCACGTAGAAAATGATATTTAATGGGTATGTGCTCGGTTCTGGAATGCATGATTGGATTTTTTGAAATATTGATGGAACTTGTATTATCACATAAAATGGGAATGGGTGGAATACATGTGATCTGTATCTTGCAATATTTGCATCATCCAAAGGAGTTATGTACAGCAAGATGCAGCGACCACATATTCTGGTTTAGTTGTAGATAATGCAATTGAGCTTTGTTTCTTGCTGAACCAAGATACTAATCTGGAACCCATATAGAATCCGCCACCACTAGTGCTTGTTTTATCATCAATGCTTCCTACCCCATCTGCATCTGTATATGCATGAAGTGTAAGATCTGTATCTCTCGGATACCATAAATAAAAATTTTGTGTTCCTTGAACATATTTGAATATCCTTTTGACTGCCTAAAGATGTGATTCCTTTGGGTTTGCTTGGAATCTTCCAACTATTCCTACTGTATGCATGATGTCTGGTCGTGTACCTGTTAGATAGAGCAAGCTTCCAATAATGGATCTATTTACCATTACTCATTCATCATAGATAGAGAAAGATGCACTGCTACTAATTCATCATTTGAATTGAGACTGCATCCTATTACCATTGAAGTACATATTGGTTTAGAATCTTCCATGCCATACTTACTTAGGAACTATTTCAGATATTTGGTTTGTGACAGAAAAATACCATCTTTGTTTTGTTGAACTTGTAGACAAAGAAAGTATGTAAGCTCACCAAGTAGTGACATTTCAAATTCTTGCTGCATTATTGAAGCAAAATTTTGACTCATGGCTACTTCATTGCTACTAAAAATGATATTATCAACATACATAACAAGTATTAGCAATTTATTATTGTCAATATTTGTGTTTAAATTGCTATCTGTTGATCCCTTTGAAAAACCTTGTTGATGGAGATATTTGTTAAGACGGGAATACCAGGCCCTTAGAGCTTCTTTTAGACCATACAGAGCCTTTCTGAGTCTGTATACAAGTTTTGCATCATTTCCAATAATGAATCCATCCGGTTGCTCAATATAGACTTCTTCTTCTAAGTCTCCATTAAGAAAGGCAAATTTTACATCCATTTGATATACGTTGAATTCCTAAAAACTAGAAAGAGCAAGGAACATTCTTATGGCTTCAAGTCTAGTAACAGGTGCAAAAGTTTCTTCAAAATCTATACCTTCTTGTTGAGCATATCCTTTATTAAAAAGTCTGGCCTTGTTTCTAATAACTTCTCCATTTTCATTTAGCTTTTTTTTTAATATCCATTTAGTTCCTATGATATTCTTATCATGAGGTCTAGGAACTAATTCCCAGGTATGATTCTTATCAATTTTCTCAAGTTTTTCATTCATGGCTTTGACCCAACATTCATATTTACAAGCTTGACTTACATTTTCAGGTTCGGTGGAGGATAGTAGTGCTAGATAGATTGAAGCTTCTGAAATAGTTCTTCTTTTCTATACACCTGTCTCTTTCTGTCTAGAAATTTGAGTCTCTAGAGGATTCTTCTAAACATACCTGGACGGAGTCTTTTCTTCTACCATTATCTCTTCTTCTGGTGCTTCATTAGTTTCTTCTTCAAAATTACTCTAATAATCCTCATCGTCTTCATGCTCTTTGGTTTTTATTTGCCTTGAATTTTTGCATGTCTCATCAACCACAACATCGATACTTTCAATAATTTTCCCAAGTCTTTTATTATATCATTTATATACTTTACTTCGGGAAGAGTATCGAAGGAGAATAGCTTCATCTGCTCTAGATTCAAACTTGCCAAGTTTTTCATGAGTCCTTTTGATGTAACATTTTCTTCCAAAAAATTTGAAGTAATTTACAGTTGGAGTCTTACCATACCAAAGTTCATGAGGAGTTTGAGTGCTATTTACCTGAATGTTTGTTTTGTTGAGAATAGTGACGACGGGGAATGTAGCCTCACCCTAGAAGGTTACAGGAGTTCCAGACTCATCTATAATAGCATGAGCCATTTGTTGAATAGTTATGTTCATTCTTTCTACCACTCAATTTTTCTAAGGTGTTCTTGTGGTAGAGAATTCCCTTTTTATTCCATGTTCTTCACAAAAGTCGAAGAATCCATCCAAGGTAAATTCCCCTCCTCAATCAGATCTAAGGCATTTGATTTTTCAATTTGATTCATTTTCAACTAAAGCTTTGAAGGCTTCAAACTTTTCAAATGCTTCATATTTATGTTTTAGAAGTCCTATCAAACACATTATGGAAAAATCATCAATGAACAATATAAAATATTCTTCTCCATGAGGTGACTTTTTCCTTGATGGTCCACATAAATCAGTATGAACAAGTTCAAGAGGCTTACTAGCTGATCCTTCCATTTCAGGGAAATGTGCTCTGGTTTGCTTACCAAATTGCATGATTTTCATATTGTATGTTCTAGAATGCTGATATCCAGAAGATCATGAACAACCTAGTATCTGCATGCTTTTCTTATTTGAGGGAAACTTAGATGCCCCATTCTTCTGTATATCCAAGAACTGTCTTTATTAGAGGAGAATACTGCACTTTAATAATTTCATTTAATGTTTCTAATCCTTTAGAAAATCTAAGATTGAGAGCTTTTGTTTTCTCAATATCCTTTCTTAGACCCACAATTTCACATTCCAGTTTTTCATTGTGTTTTTCTCTTTTAGCAAGTTGGAATGTCAGAGTATCTATAATGATATTCTTTTCTTCTAAACAAATTTTGAGTTTAGATATTTCTTCATAAAGATCATCTTCATCTAAAGCATCCAAGAAATTATCATCTTCAAAAGCCATCAAAAGTCTATAGTCTTTACTATTTTCATCTTCATCACTATTACATAGACCATTGCTATCTTCATGTGTACACTAGCTCTTCTTATTTACACTTTGTTTTCTATTCCATTTTTTTTATTCCTTACCTTTATCAAGCTTACACTTATGAGGAAATTTAGCAACATGATGATGAACTCTTCCACAAGCAAAATATTTGAAGGGTAGTTTACCTTTGAATCTTTTGGAACCCTGTTGAAGGTTCTTGACAAAGTTTGCTTCTTCCTCTCCTTCTGAAATATGCCATGATTCATTGAGTTCTTCTCTTCCTAAGGCTTTGAATGTAGCTTCTCTCATATCTGATGGACCTCCTTTTCTCATTTCGAAAGTAGTTAAGATTCTGTGCAACTGTGTCAGAGTAATTATCAGAAGATCCTACTTTTCTTCAATGGCAGATACTTTTGATTCAAACTTAGTAGACAATGATGTTAAAAAATTTTCAACTAAAGTAACTTCTTTTATCTCTTGACCCAAGTTCGTCATGCAATTAACAATCTCATCTATACATAAGAAGTAACTAGCTATACTTTCATCATTACGCATTTTGAGAGATTCCTATTGAATTTTGAGAGTTTGTAGCTTTGCACGTTTTACCTGATTGTCTCCTTCATAACTTAGAACGATCTTGTCCCATATTTCTTTGGCAGTTTTGAGCTACATAATATTGACAAAATCTGATTATGAAAGACTCCCCAATAATGTAGCAACAACCTTTGCATGGGTTTCATATTGCTTTTTACCTACTGTATTTGTAGGAATTGTTGATGGAAATGTATATCCTCCTTCCACAATTTCCCAGACATCTATCCCAAGAGATTGAAGATAGGTTGTGGTTGTTACCTTCCAATAAACAAAGTTGCTCCCATCAAAGATTGGTGGTCTAATAGATCCCTCTCCTTCGTAGTTACTCATGATGATGGATCTTCCTTCAAGTGATCAACCTTCTTCTGAAGGACCTGCTCTTATACCAATTGTTGGAAATAATACTGAGAGGGGGGTGAATCAATATTAACAAGTTAATAATTTTTCACTTCCATAATCAGATTCATATATGCTACTTCATTTAATGAAACTCCCGTCTATACGCAACTATGTTTAAGGAAACTAGCATATATCATGCAGACTTATGATTCATTTAATTCATCATATGCTGATCTTTAATCAGTGCATCAGAACCATATAAATAGTAACCAGGTGCAGTAAAAACAGAACAAACAGTCACACACAAGAACAAAAGATATAAGGTGGAAACCCAATGTGGGTGAAAACCACCTAATGCAGTCGTCTCTATCTTCCTTTAAAAATTAGAAACTTCTTTTAACAAATTTTGTACTGGTGTTGTCTTATACCAGTGTGCAGGCTTCTACCTGTAGAAGGCTACAACCTTCTCTCATTCTCCAGCTTCTCCTGGAAGGGAGCTAGAACCCCTTCGCTCTTGTACTAGTTGATATGTGTACTAGTTCGTAGGTGCTGGCCTACAGAAGGCTCGAACCTTCTCTTTTCTTCCAGGGATCACATTTCATAAATTTTTAGACTGGATCCATCAATAGCTTCATTCAGTCATCTGCATCAATCAATCTCCTTTTTCACCAACCAAAACTGAATCAACCAATCACTCTTACAAATATTTAGAATGTTGTAACCAAAATACAGTAACTAGAACCCAAGCTAGAACCCAAAACACTGCAACAGAAAATAGAAGTAGCTAAAATATATTTTAAGAGATATACACTACCTCCTTTTGTCAAACCTATGTACATACACACTTTTCTCAAGGCAAACCTATGTATAGATCTGCAAATCAAAATTAAGATGTATATGCTATTTTGATATGCCAAACCAGCGTGTATACACGTCTTTTATAAAGTGAACCTGCATACAAATATGTAAATGATGATTTAAACTTTACAATAATTTCAAGCTTCACTTATACCCAGATCATCATATTTATAGACTACAACATGTGCCAATTATATAGATAAATGATGAGAACCACATAAAGATACTTCACTTCATGCCTTAAGATCTTGACCCATCATTAAGTCTTATCCTTCATCAACTGCTAAGGTTCATCCTTGGTTCGAATCCAGTTGTGCGCCATAACCTAATAGCCTATATGTTAGATCTTACTCTTCATTAGATATTCAATTCACGAGTGCGTTTGCCTAATGATCTTCTCCTCCTTTTATAGTCTTAGTCCTTACTCAATACAATGGACCAAAACCATTTAGAACCAATATGTTGGACCAAATACCTAGGGTCAACACTTCAGACAAGATACCTTTGACCAATACCATGAATAAAAATACAATGGAACAAATACCACAACCCAAAACTAAGTTTTCCAACATGTACGCAGCTTTCCTTCTGTGAAAGTGTGTGTGTATGTTATATGTGCCTTTTGGTAAGTGATCCCACGTGTACACATGGCCTGGTCAATGGGGAACTTGCGTTTACCTCTTTTTCTTCATTATGTGAGTCTAAACTGTGATCTATTATCTGAGTGAGTTGCCATCAAGTACAACACCTATATCACCTGTATCATAATGCCAACAATTACTACTCTTATGAAAATTTCAATCTTATTGGATTTAGTGTTTCAGATTAGGGAGCTAGTGAGGAAGATTGTATGTCCACATCTAGAAATTGTTTCTCTTTTGATTCTGGCTTCATTACCCGGAGCTAAAAAACAAAGCATTTTTTTCCTCAGACCCCTCAGCGGGTTTATTGATTGCACACCCACACATAGGCAATGGTTGTGGGTGTGTACGCCTGGCTATGGGCTTGCCCACCCATGACATGACAACATGCAACACATTGTTGTGCTATAGGTGGGCATGCCCACCCTCAAGTGTATCCACCCATAGGTACTTCCTGTGGACAAGCACAATCACTCATTGCCCTGCCCACCATCAACAAAATCGAAAATGGCCCCTTTGCTTCCTAGAATTGCCCTTGGCACGCAACATGGTAAATTCTCAAAATTGACACCCTAGCCTACCAGGAGGTTGAATCCTGGAATCACCCCCCTGGCTTTCCAAGGAAGACTCTAAGAATCAAACCCTTGGCCTGTTAGGCAGATGATTCCTAGAATCTCCCTTGGCAGGGCATGGGGCCTATCCCTAGAATCGCCCCCGACAGGCCAGGGAGTCGCTGCCCTAGCCTGTTGGGGGTGACTCTAGGAATAGATCCCCTCATAGACCAGGGGAATGATTCTTAGAATTGACCCCATGGAAAGGGGTTGTTTTGGGTTTTTCCCAGGCAACCAGGCCCACAGTCGGGCACGCCGCCAACAGGTAGTGCCTATAGGCAGGAACTCCTGACCATGGACATACCCACCCTAATAAAAACACAAAATAACCCCCTAGCTTTCGTGGGGGCCAATTCAAATCATCCCCCGATAGGCCAGGTTATCAGCCCCGTAGACTACCAAGTGGGTGATTCCTAGAATCACCCTAGGTATACCAAGGGGGCAATTCCTAGAATCGACCCCTTGGGAGGCCAGGGGGCTGACTCTAAGAATTGACCAAGGGTGGAAATTCTTAGAATCATCCACTATAGGCCAAGGGGCTGATTCTAAAAATCGACCCCCGAGTAGGCTAGAAGGTAGTTTTGCATTTTATCAAGGGAGAGAAGGCCCACACTTGAGTGGATTGGCCCATAGGTAGAGCCTGTGGGAAGGCATGCCTGACCATGGGTGTGCCCACCCACAGCGTGACAATGTGCCCACACGTGGCATGGTGACATGGTACATGTTGTCATGCCACGGGCAAGCACACCCACTATCAAGGGTGCCTACCTACAAGTAGTCCTATGTATTGGCATGCCCACCCATGACACGGTAGTGTGCAACTCACCACCATGTCAAGGGTAGGCACACCCATGGTTGGGCGCACCCACACACAGGCACTGCCTATGAGAGAGCACACCCAGCCTTGGTCTTCCCCGCCTGTGGCACACAAGCGTGCAACATGACGACATGCTATGGGTGGGCATGGCCACGGAGAGGCATTGCCTAGGGGTGGGCGTGCCCAATTGTGGGCTCATCCACCCTGTACGAAATGAAAAATGGCACCCTAGCCTACCAGGGGGTCGATTCCGAGAATTGCCCCCTATAGACCGCAACACCAATTCTCAGAATCGACCCCTCGGGGGGCAGGGGGCCGGATTCTCAAAATCATCCCCCTCGCCTGCCAACAGTCTGACTCCCAGAATATCCCCTATTAGGTGTCGAGGGTGATTTTGGGAATCACCCATGGCTTGCCAGGGGTGATTCTCAAAATTGCCCCCATGGGCTGATTCCCATAATTGCCCCGATGGGCCAATTCCCATAATTGCCCCTGGTAGGCCAAGGTTCAATTTTGGGAATCAACCCCCTAGGCATATTCTAATAATCACTCCCTTGGGGCGATTCTCATAATCTCCCCCTAGCCTACCATGGGACCGATTCCCATAATTTCCCCTAGTTAGCCGAGGGGGAAATTCTCAGAATCACTTTATAGCATATTAGCATTAATTATGTGAATCGACCTAAGGGGGTGATTATGTGAATCAGCCCAAGAGGTCGATTCTAAGAATCACCACTAGCGGGTTAGGGAGTGATTCAAGGAATTGGCCTAGGGAGGTGATTCTAAGAATCACAACGTTGGCCTATCGGGGGCGATTCTCAAAATTGTTCCCCTGGGCTGCCGGGGGCTGATTTTGGGAATTAGCCCTGTGGCAGGCGACGAGGGCGATTAAAAGAACCAACCCCCTAGTAGGCCATTGGGCCATATTTTGTTTTTCCTATGATGAACAAGCCCATGAATAAGTGTGACAAGATACGAAGTCACAGTTCCCCTGTGGCAAGTGGCTTGCCAAGGGACCAGGGACAAATTAAAAAATCAATATTTTTTTCTAATGAATGGATATTTTTCCCTCTTGAACCTAACATCCAACTTTCCATGAGGGTCAATGTGCATGTTTCTGGTCTTCGACGGGTTTGATTCCATGAATCACCCCCAAGAGACAAGGGGTTTGATTCTGAGAGTCACCCCACTGGCCTATCAGAAGCGATGTTCAGAATCGGCCCCTTGGCCTACCAAGCGGTCGATTCCTAGAATCGCCCCTAGTAGGGCAGGGGGGTGATCCTAGGAATTGCCTCATTAGCCTGTCGTGGGATAGGGAATCAACCCCCCCCCAGCAAGCCATGGGGTCGATTCTAAGAATCATCATAGTAGAGCGATTCTTAGAATCGACCCCCTAACCTACTGAGGGTGATTCTTGGAATCTGCCCCCTATCCTGTTGGTGGTTAATTCTAGTAGTCGGCCCTCAAGTAGGCTAGGGGGTCATTTTATATTTTTCCTAGGGTGGACAAGCCAATGGCTGGGCTCGACACCACACTAAGGTATAACATCCTCCCAGTAGGGTGCTTGCAAAGGAAGTGAGGACAAAAGAAAAAATAATTATTTTTTTCTAAGGGTTGGCTTTTTGTTTGTTCCCTGTATGAACCTCACATCCAACTTGTCATGGGGGTTGATCTGCATGTTTCTGGTCCTTTTTCATTTTCAAATTTTGTTTTGTTTTGTTTGTTTATTTAAGCTATTGGTTTTTTTGTAATTTACTGATTTATATATGTGTGTATATTTTTTGCAGGAAATTGGAATCAAGGAATATTTCTGTGAATCTTTCTAGAGCAAAGAGTGCTAAAAATAAAGGTGGATCCTCAAAAAATACTTTTGAATCAACAAATCCTCACCTAATAACTACAAATCTGTCAAGTGCCTCAATGGATATTAGGTTTATTTCTTACTGGAAGAAATCACAAGAACTGAAGCATATATAGCTTATATGGTTTGCGAAAGATAGAGAAGGCGAATAACATTTGTAGATATATCTATATGTTGATATTGTTAACGATAATGAAAGTTATGAGGTGCTGGGAAAATTACTAGACATGTGTTTGACACCAAATACTAAAGTTGTTTACGTACATACAATACCGCCGAAGTGACATGATAATATTATATACCATTTTTCATTGTCAATGTATGACACGATAGATGAATCTACAAAGATGTGTAAACAGATCATAAATGAGATTGCACAAGATATCATAAGTATTGTTATTTATATTTATGTGTTTTTCATTATTGTAACTGTATCGTTATATATTTTATAACTTAGTTTTTAATGACATGTGATATTTTGTTTGGGAAACGTTTATTGAAAATCTTTTAATTATGGTGGGGGGAATTTATTATATGGAGAACGATATTATAAATGTTGTTAGCTGTTTCTACTTAGGGTCATAAGAAGATATGGAAAAGAAGCAAACAAAAGTAATTCGTGATGCTATAAAACTACATCCAAGGGATCAGCAAAAAATGCCTATAGCGAATAACTTTAGAAAAGCTAGACATGTTACTTCTAAAGAGGAGGAAGTTGAAACTAAAGCTGAAGAATATGTTTCCATTACTGAGGATGGGATTAGAAGTGATTTTAGAAAGGAGAAGAGCCCTAAAAGGCCAAAATTAAAAATGTCAAAGAATGTCTATGTTCTAGTTGATGATGAGGATGTTACTTATCTAGAAGAAAACAGGAGGAAGAAAATAAAATTTGACTATTCTCAAAAATCCAAGGCCAATAGGGAATATCCTCATGAAAACTGAAAAGAAAGTAGGGAATTCATTACACCATGAGTTGATTTAGAGGATGGCATTATTAAAACAAAACAAAATGTCATTCAACATAACTTGACAAAGACAAAGTTAATTGAGGGTTGTCACACGGAATGAGTTGAGGTTGCGGACAAGATAGACCTTCCTAGTATCTATAGATATCTAGTGGTAAGCAAGCCAATCAAAAACTATCTTTCTCTAAATATGAAATTAAAAACAAAGGCGTACATGTGTTTTAGGCCTACCTTGGGTCCAATGCAAGTTTGTGGAAAATTCACTCCCTCGCTCCAAATGAGCTTCCTTGAAGTAAGTCTGCAAACACAAACAAGCAAACAAATTAAATAGCACCTGGAAAGCCAATATCATAAACCATATTCATCATAATGATCAAGGATATTATGAAACAAACCACATAAGACAATTTGTTGAGAAAAATGAATCTGATTGTATTAATTCAAATCAAAGAAGAATTTTACAACCTGTGCCTTGATACTGTACAAGCTCCTCCCAGGGTCCGACAAGAAGTCTCCTCTTTTTTGACAAGTTTCACTCACTTTCCAATGAAGCCGAAAAGGTATGTGATCTCTCCTCTCAAGCTTAACTAGGAAGTCCCAATTCCATCAACATTTACCCTTAAAAATGTTCAGCTTCTAACCTCTCCAGTAATTGACCCAATGCCTTAATTTATAGTGCAATGGAGGGAAGTTACTAGGTCCTCCTTCAAAGGAATAAAGCCCTCCTTCAAAGGGATAGATACTCCTATTAAAGGATTAGCTCCTTCTCTTTTGGGATGCATGAACCACCTTGGAGCGAACAATCCACGTCAAAATTCCTTCTAGAAACATCTAGAATTAACCCAAAGTGAGTTTTTTAGAATAAACTTTCACCTTTTTGACTTTTACAGGGGTATGCACCCACCCCTTTACAAACATAGCGTGCAGATATGCAGGTAATATGAAAAAAGAGTGCGGGCCCGGAGGAAAAAGTGAGAGAAAGTGCGGAACCAGAGTTTTATTGATTTTCAATGTCTTTCTCTCATTTGCAAAGCTTGACATGAAGAGCTAAGGTCTGAGACTTGCTTAGGAGGTCAGTATAAGTGATGATGGACCCATACTGACTGCAAATAGTCATGGTGATGATTTTTTGTGTAACAGATTGCCCCCTAAAGTGCGAAGTCTGTAGTAGATGAGGATTTTCATTTATCATTTAGGAAGTGTGAAGTGCTTTATTATTTCGAGGATCATCTTACGGAGAGCCCGGTTGGAACCTGTAAAAACATTCAAATGAAAAATATATATATGAGATCATATCATCGTTGAGGTAGGCATTCCCATACTCAGATCAAAACTAACGAGAAAACTGACTACTGCTCTGATATAGGAACAATATTGTAATACATCACAAGTATAGACACATGTAGACACAGTATGGACGTAGCCATCTGCTTATGAATAGTCTAAAATATAATGAATACAAAATTCCTCGCAGGCTGGATGGTGGAAACTAGATCCAGGGTCTTCATTTCTACTTCTCGAAATAGTACGATTCTATCCATGCGAATGAATGTGTCAAAGTCGAACATGGTAGAAACCACTTGATTACCAGTCGATGATGTAAATTGTTAACAAGTGTGAGAGAAACCACCAATAATGACAATGGCTCTTAAAGTACTCAGTATAGTCCACGAGATGTGATTAGATGAGTCGATGTCAAACATGTCACGGAATCCTTCGATCGAAGGTCAATGATGCAACCTATCGTCGAAGGCGGGAGACCTGCCATTGAGGCATGCAGATCCCAAGGTACTGACAATTTCTAGATCATCTTTCTAGATAAAGAGCTGAAGTCGAGATAGAAAGCGATCCGCCGTAGGCAAGCCCACAACACGAAATCATAGATCAAGTTTGAATAAATTTAGTTGCAAGGACTGACTCAGGGATGGTCAAGATGGATGACAGATATTTTGCAGATGAATGGCTTATTTGCACTGACCTCTTGTACACATAACGACACAGCAGATGGTTTGGTGACAATTGACCCAAAGTTAATACCCAGAAACCGGCTGAAGACTTTCAATGTGGTTTGATCAACTGTTAGGCAAAGGATTTCCCAACCCA
>APFE030161658.1:273815-313851 GCA_000404065.3 Pinus taeda
GGAGCGAACAATCCACGTCAAAATTCCTTCTAGAAACATCTAGAATTAACCCAAAGTGAGTTTTTTAGAATAAACTTTCACCTTTTTGACTTTTACAGGGGTACGCACCCACCCCTTTACAGACAGAGTGTGTAGATACGTAGGTAATATGAACAAAGGGTGCCCGCAGGAAAAAGTGAGAGAAAGTGTGGAACCATAGTTTTATTGATTTTTAATGCCTTTCTCTCATTTGAAAAGCTTGACATGAAGAGCTAAAGTTTGAGACTTGCTTAGGAGGCCAGTATAGTGATGATAGACCCATACTGACTGCAGATAGTCATGGTGACGATATTTTTATGTAATAAGGGTGGTTGTACATTTCAGGTTACTGTCAGAGAAATCTATAAGCCATGTGAACTACAATTTAGATATCAAAATAGAAATTGACGCCACTTGCATGTTCATAAATTGAAGACATTGATGAGGTACAATCAATATGCTCATGTGGTTGATTATGTGCTTTTTACTGATCCAGTTCAAGTTCCCAACAAAGAAGCATTTGATAAGTTGAAATGTTTTGAATACAACTATTATGTGCTTGGGGAGGATCATTCTGTAGAAGCTCAAAGGAAATTGATGGAGGAATATCCCAATAACCCTCATTTTGAAACAATGAAATGTATCATTTATGTTGGTTTATCAGATATAGAAGCAAAGTTATTGACATTGGATCATAATGCATATATTGAGTATATGATTTCTATGTCTTTCATCCAAAGGGTTAGATTCATTCATAATGAATTTGAAGAAAAAAGTGGTGGGGATAAGCAAAGGTTAGCCTTCAATTTTGGAAGGAATGTTGTATAGAAATAGACTATCAAATTGAGAAAAAAAAACAATTCAAAAAGCGACAATGTATGTTATGATATATTTAGAGCTATTGATAGCGTTTTCCAGTTGGATTTAGAGATGGAGAGATATGGGAATTTATTAATGATATTTTTAGCATGTGGGAGAACAGTGGAATTAAAAACTAGAAGGTAAAAAAGTTTAAACCATTGATATGTAGCAACAATAAATCAAGTCATCAAATGACGCTACTTCCAGAAGATATGACTATCAAGCATTGGAGAGCATTTCATGTACTGGGATATGAAAAACTTGTCAAAACAATATTATCTCGTGTGAAGTCAGGGGAATTATCATTGGAGGAAATGTGTTAGGAATTTCAAAAGTAAGTTTTCTTAATTACTTTTTACTTATTTTTAAATTATAATTTTATTTTAAATATAACATATTATTATTGGTACTATTTGTTATACATATCATTATATTAACATTTTTTACTTTATCTATTCAGTCACAAGGTTTACATGAAAATACAAGAACAAATTGTTAAATTGTTGAATAAAGATAGTTGGGATGATGTCGTATGCAACTTCCTAGATTCAAGTTCTACATCAACACTAAAATATTTTTATCTTGCATTTAAAATGGTATGTTGATTTACACATTCACTTTTATTCATATGTAATATATTTTTATTTTGAAACTTATACATATATATATATATTTTTTTTATTAAAGATGAAGAAGGATGAAAATGGAGCACTAGATAGTTTGAGAAGATTTATTGAAAAGATTAAGATCAAAAGACCAAGAAAGGAGTGTCTTAGTAATGTTGAACTTGATCCAACTCTTACTGATTTCATTTGGAATGGGCTTGACACTATTCAATATCTAATAATACAAGGTGATTGCGAAGACATTGCTAAACTCATACCTAAAAGGGATTATTCCCTAGTTATTGTAGATATTCCCCATGGTTTCAATATCCTAAACATTGACTATGATAGTGACCCTTATACTTATCAAGCTCTTAGCAAAGTGGTTACGAGATTTGTAGAAGTCACATCATCAACATTATGGAGATTTGTGACATTTAATTCAGACACACAATTGGCAATGTTATTCACAAGTTTCAAGGGTAAAGCAAACTCAAGGATGCAACATACATGGTAAGACGTTGAAATTATATGTTTGATTAAGGTTAACAGAAATTCATTTATGTATAAGTTAATTGAACTTTTACTATTTCATGTTACAGGAAAAAGTAAAATTGTATTAAACGTGAACATCAACCAATTATAAGGGATTGTGAGTTCATCCATATTGAAAGTTGGACAAAAGATGATAGCTATAAGTCTGTGATTCTTAATCGAGTAGATGGAAGAACTGATAACTGAGTACTAGCTTATGATGTTGCTATAAAAAAACTAAGATATGAAGATAAAGAAGAAAAAGGAGAGATAGTTAACATTTATCAAAACCGATAAGCATTAATTAACTATATTATAAACCTATGTTCGAATGAAGGAGATTGGGTTCTCAATTTATTCTCAGGCCTAGCTAAGTTTTATTGTATAAAATCGAATTCAGTATCTACTTTCATAATTTATATGTGATTATACTAATTTAATTCATTATTTCTCTTGTTCTTGTTAATTAGGTACAACACTAACATGTTGCCTAGGAAAAGGAAGAAATTGCATTGCCATTGAAAAAATACCTAGTATAGTGCAAAATTATTCGACAAATAATTAATGCTCTTCAATTTATTCCAGATGTAATGCAAGAAGTTGTGTTGAGGAAAGGGAATTTTAATGAATCATGTATGGAAAAAAAGGAAAAAGAACATCAACCACCGTTAGATGGAATTATTGGAAAGGCATAAATTGGGAGATTCGCGGAAAACAAAGATCCATCAAAAGAGGAAAATGAGGAAATTGAAGAAAGACATATTTCGGAAGAAGACAATGATGAAACTATATAAGTTGAAGAGTTTGATTTATGTAATATTATTGATTAAATTTAAGTTATGCTTGGAAACCAAGCTCAATTTTTTTAACTATTAATTAGTTATACTTGTAATGTGTTCACTTTGACATTTTATGAGAAGAGTAAATATTCAGTTAATGTTGTTATACGTTCAATATTTTTATTATGTGATTTTCACTTTCATTTTTATGTGAATCATTATTTTTCTTAAAAATTGTGATTATTATTATTATTTGACATGAAATTCATAAAAAAGGAAAAAAGAAAAAAAAAACTAACTAACTATTATTTAACTAGTTTTTGTTTAATTTTTCCTATAAAGATTGTGATTTTGACATGTCATTTCTAGCAAAACAATTATGAAAATTTGTAATTTTTTTTGTTGTATTTATGTTCAAAAAGTTTATTTTTTTGTCAACTATTAAAAGTTATCTTTCTTAGAGACATTTATTGGATATCCATGGAAATTAATTAATGATATATAAATATGTGGAATATGAAAACTTTAATTTATTGACCTTTTTCTAACTATGCAAAAAAATAAAATATCACAATAAAATAATATATATATGTTGTTGTGTGTGTGTGTATAAGACAAACAAAAAAAAATGAGAAGAAGACTACTTAAAAAAATATTAAATTTAGAAAATAATTGTTAACAATTAGTACATTATAAAATTTAAAGTAAAAAAATAAGACTTCTAGAAAAAAGGCCAGATGTAGCATGAACACTTTTTAAAATTAGCCTGCAAATAATAACAATCTAAAAAATAATGTACATTAAAAAATTTGAAAGTTTTCAAAACTATGCTAAAAGGTATATGTATGTATTCTGAATCAACACTTTTGAAAATCGGTCGATATTTTTTCTACCTCAAAAAATGGGGTAATCATATCAGTTCTCGTTTCAAAGTTCACATTGCTCGAAAAAGCCATGGGAGGTCTAGAGCAGAATACCGTCATGGCCCGGTTGAACTAGGATGGGTCGCCAAAACAAGGAGGTGGAAGCTCGTGTGAGTGTGTAGATTGAGATAATATTCTTAGGGAATATTCCTTAAAATATTCACCAAAACATTCCCAAAAGATTCTATTCTCGAATATTGAAGATTCTTTGGGGATCCAAAGTTGATGGTGTTAGAACTTGGTGAAGTTTATACTCATTTTACTCGGGATTTGGTAGGTATTTCACAGGTATAGTCAGATTTTGGATTTTAGTAGTCCATTTTTAGGTCAGTTGTATAATAAAGGTATAATGAATTATCTTTCCATGTACTTTCCTTCATTTTTCCATGATGAATGAAGAGGCCTCTACAGTATGAAGTTGGGCTTAGATATAAAGCCCACATTGAGTGAACTTCATTATCAAATATTGGTGCATTATATTTATGGTATATTTATGTGTTTCCACTCCTTGAAGTGTAAAATTTATGGTTTTACAAGCTCTTTTATTCAATTATGCTAACATCATTGAAGAAAGATCATAGATCACTCATACAACATGAATTAGTTTATTAACATAAAACTGATGTGAAAGAAACATGCTCACACAATATAGGTACTTGATAACCATTACAACCATAATGAAAGTGCATAAGAATATTTCCAATATAATAAATCCTATCATTGATAACGTTGAAACCTCATGTGCATGTACCTTAGGTCCATCAAAATCCAATAGTGGAAGGTGATTTGTTCACATGATGTCCAAAATAATTTTGATACCCTCACTACAACTAAATCTCCAAAATACTGAGAGTAAGAGTGGTCAAAGCTACCTAAGTGCTAAAAACAAACTAAAGTGCTAAAATTCCTCAACTACTAAATTCCCCCTTTCTAGAGGCATGAGGATATATTTATACAAATGGGTGGGTGACTCTTCACCTTCCCCATGACTATTTAACTACCTCATAACCTATTCAAATCCTAGTGAATTTGAATGTTCTCATTGAATCTTACCTAATTGTTATTGTATATTTTCATGAAAAAATAGTATTTACATATGATAAATGAAATATCATGAATTTTGACGTGACATCTTGAAAAATCATATAATGATTGTGACCATTCAAGTAGCTTCAAATCTTGAAATAAATATATAAAATGTGATCCTCTAGATGATGAAGTCATGACCACATGCTGAAATTTGATCATTTCATTATTTGAGAGCATCAAAACCTTTGGAAATAGTCTAGTTCCCAATACTATATCATGCCAAACAATATATGAACTCCATTTGAAAGGCTACATTCAAATTTCTCCACATTCCTTTTGACAATATTGGAACGTAAATCAGAGGATCATAACTTCCATTCTAAATATTCATCATATACATGGATGTTTGCAAGTTTCACATGACCATTGGTTCTATTTATTGATCATATCTATATTTTTAACTTAAGCCAATCAGAGGCTTCATGATTCATAGTTTATCTTCACCTAATTACAAAGGTAGAGTGTTTGAGGTAGAAGAATGTTGGCCCTAGGAACCAGGTATTATTACTCAAAGTTGCATTTAATTTACCACTGTATCTTGTTGGGTGTGACTGGAGTAATGTGTCTCTTTCGCATAGTGGAGAACATTTTACAGTAGGGTTAAGGAACTTGTCCCTCACAAATACATACTTATTTGGCCTCCTTACATTAAGTAATAATGTTCCCATGGGTTTTGATATCAGAATATTTTCTTTCTTTAGAATGTTAACATCCCCATGGTCATATCCTGACCCAAATATGTATTTTATTATCCAAGTTTGCATGCATAATTTTCAATTACTAATTCTTTCGTAACATATATATTCTTTGCACTATCCTATGCTAAAAACAGTAAATTAATTATACTTCTACTGCCCATGTTAATCACAACGTGACCATGAAAATATATATGATTTTCTATGATGGTGGAATAGTATGATTAAAACACCTGCTACACTATATGCCTTTCCATGTTGTCCTCGTTAAAGGATCCCCCTCACTAAGTCTTAACCCTTTTCCAAAGTTTTCAAGAATCCTTCCATTTTCTCTTCACCACCAAAAGAACAATTTTTCCATTGATATATAATTGAGTTTAACCCTCTTCATATGAGAATATTATACTAGTGGCGGGCCTTGAATTTTAAGAAAAAACTATAAGAGAGTTACTAAGAACTCTTTCCAAACTCTTTTTCTGAATAAAACCCTTAGAACCTCTAATAGATAGTCTACTCTTCAAGATTTTGCATGGAATCTTAGCTAATATAAAAGCCATCAAACCCCTTATATTAGTGAGTATACAAGCATATAATAATGAAAAACTACCTCTATTATTTCCACTTCATCATTGAAAATCCAAATCCTTTCTAAATATTTACATCACTCATTAAAATCATGGACTACATTTCCAAATTATTGTCCTCTTCTTTCTATTTAAAACATTTAACTAAAATTGTCTATCAAGAATCTTAAATACTTAATTGAGTAATTACTTGAAGGATCTGCCTCCTAAAGTGTTCGTGTTATGTGAAATTTCCTACACAAAAAAGGAACGACAAGCTCCCTCAATTTTTTCACAACCATATCCTTAGTCACTCCATTAAGAATTGCATTAAATTTTTCATAATCAAAAAGTTGTTTCCAAATACTGATATTTACATCAAGGTATCTATCTGTAATATCTGCACCAAAAAAAAAAATTATGACACAAATTGGATACATCAGCCAAGATTTCTCTCAAGTCTGTGAATGATTTGTGATGATAGCCGATGGCCAAAAAAAAAAAAAATCTCTTATTTCCTACTCAGTTTTTTTATACTCATTGTTCTTTGTACCGCTTAATCATTTCCATAGTAGATGGCCAAAACATTCCATTATTCAGTTTAACCAAATGCTCTATACTCATTCTTAGATCAGTTGTAGTTGAACATATTTTATCCACACACTTTAAAAATACCTAGCTTTTGTCATCAATACTCAATTAGAAAATTTAACTTCCTCTTTCCAATACCATGAATGTAGCCATTAGGATGGCCTATCTTCCTATTTAACCTACTAGCTAGATGTGTTTCTTCATCTTGTCCTAAAGATGAAACACATTGGTTGGTTCAAAACGCATTGACCAAAATATTCAATCTGATTTCTTCTGAAAATGTTTTATATATCAACTTCATCCTTATTGAGCCCATGCTTAGTTTCAAATTAAAATGAAATGTCATATTTCAAACCATCAATTAGTATCTTATACATCTCAAGTATTGACTATTCTCATAGAGATAGATGTTTCCATCATGAGCCTTTTTTTTTTAGTTCAATAAAAGTAGAGTGTGAAATATTGGCCCGACGTTGTACATTACCAAGGTTTGTTGGGTGTGGAGCTTGATTATCTTCCTCATTCAGAGGTATTGTCTCAACCACATTTAGGTTTCAGTCCCTAACAAGGGTTGTGGGGCGATTCCCTCCCCACTAGTGTTCCCAGGCAGTATAGCCATTGCAAAATATTTTAAGTTCATAGACAATTTGGGTCATTCATTAGGCATAATATCCTAAGGTTGAAGTTATGTTAATTTATGGTTTTTTTCCCTAGAAGGAAAATCTTAGTTTATATGAGGGAAATATATTGTGGTTATGTATTATTTTGTGTGTGAGAAAAAGAGAGGAGATTATGTGAGAACAAAGAGCAAGTTACAACATAATTGATGTAGGTTTTATCCCTTTAGTTTGTTGGATAATACAAAAGGAAGTACTAACTATTTATCCTTGGACGTAGCCCAAATTAGGTGAAACACGTATATTTGCGTCTCTCTTGTTTTATATTTTTTTTCTATGTTTGTGTTGTAGAATTTTGCAGAATTTTTCTACAAATCAGTCAACTTTGATACCATGTAGAAATTTCCCACCTAAAGATCAACCTGGTAAGGCAATGTACTAAAGAAAAACACTTGATCTACTTCTACGAACAATTTAGCAGAAGCTTAATCAACCATGAGCAACATCAATAAGAATGCATATAACTGATAAGAAAGAATCAATCACACATAACACAGAAGAATTTACTCAGGGAAAGAACCTGCCTAAAACAACATCTTTGTATTATCATACAAGTGGAAATATAGTCCTGAGTACACAAAGCCTTAGCTCAAAAGCTATCCAGCTCCCACTACAATCCCTCTGCTGCACATAGACAGTCAAAGGCTTCTCACAAACCTTATCCTCTATCCTCCAAGCCTCCTATTTCCTTGTACAGTTTCCTTGGGGTCCAGTGCTACCACCTGTGTGAATTGGCCACTTCACACACTCACTAACCTTTGATCTAACTACACAAACTTTAAGGAGATGAATCCTCATCATGGATGAGCTTTCTTTATAGGAAAAATACTCATCCAATTGATAGTGTACTGTCCCTTCTCTGATCTCAACTGGGTCTCTCTCTAAACTGACATGCATCAGTTATCCATGAGTGAATACACATTTATCTAAATGTAACAGTTGTTTCATGCATGCACGCATCAACAAACTGTATCTCATTAATCTAACAACTTTTTAAATTAATCTAACTGAAATTGACTAAGTTAAACTAAGTTAACTTATCCTCTCAATTTATAACTCATCCTTAACTCCTCAATCAATGCAGCAAATCAAGGACAAATTCCCCAATTAGTGGAGAAATAATTGCATGTTCTCACAAAGACTTCAAGTTTGCTTTTCCTTAACTAATTATCTCATGGAAAATTAATTAATTAATATTTCAAACTGCTGGTAAGACCAAATTCGAATTTACTTCCTATAGATAGACCAGGGACTACTATAAATAGGAAGGGACCCAAAAATTATATTTTTAGCAGTTTCACCTCTCACCCAAGGTGGCAAAAATGATCATTGGCCAAACTACTATTTTTAGAAGTGTTATTTTTAGTATTTCTATTTTTGGCACTTCCTAAATTTAGCGTTTCTTGTTGCACGCTTTTCAACACTCCCTCTCAACAAGAAAGGCTTCCTCTTGAACCCGATCTTGTAACTCTAGAATGTTCTACATGCAACACATCTACCAAGTGCGGTTTTTCTAGCAACATTTGGAACAAAAAAACTCCCAACTAATCACTCTGTTGGGCTAGAAACATACTCTGATGCTAAAGCTCTACTTGTTACTGACAAGTGCTCCCTCTCTGACCTCTGTGCTACTACAAAATCTCCATGCATCTCATACTGTTGCACCCCTCTCTGTGCTACCCTGCACTGTGCAACACAATTGTGCCTCTCACATTGCTGCAGCCCGCATGGTCTGCGCTATCTTGGGATTCCCTACACTGTAGCTTTCTCTGTCGCTGCATCCGCATCTGCCTCTACCCAATCAGTTAGTTCCTGATACTCCACATTGGGGCTCCTGTAGCAAGGTCTCATCCAAGAGGTTGGGTAACTCAAGGATCTTATCCCTCATCCTTGGGCCGATCACTCTACATCGCCCCACCTCCTACCCAAAATTATTCCTGCATGCGATGCCTTTGCCCACCTGGCTCGAATTTCCCCCCTACTGGAGGTCTCTATATGAGTAGATGTCTCTACTCAATCTCCTCTTAGCTTCCCTTGTTATGGCTACTCCACAACCTCTTGAAGCTACTGCACTGATCGTGGCTCCTCCACAATTGTCTTAGACTTCTTCTTGCTCTACATGTTGAGAGGTAGTATACTCTCCATCTCAACCACCAAGTATCTAACCTTTTCCTTGCTCCTCAAGGATTTGCATGCATCTTGTATCTCATGTGCATACAGGTTCTTGTCTAGCACACCAATCTGTTTCCACTTCTATTTCCCGCCGTCACAAAATTTTCTGGAAAAAGATATGATTTTAAATAAGCGATATCTCCCTCATCCAAACCCCGATTCAACTGATGTTTTTTTCAAATTTGGGTATTTTACTGCAAGGAATCTAGATCTACTATTTGTTTCTAAATATTTTACACAAAAATGTTCAAATCTGCTATGGAAACTCGGCCCAAAACTCTAAACTTCAAAATCTCCTCTAGTATATTGTTTTTCCTTGATCACTTGTGCTCGATACCATGTAGAATTTTGTAGAATTTTTGTTCAAATCAATCAACTCTGATACCATGCAGAAATTTCCCACCTATAGATCAACCTGGTAATGCAATGTCCTAAAGCAAAACACTTGATCTACTTCTACAAACAACTTAGCAGAAGCTTAATCAACCATGAGCAACATCAATTAGAACACATATAGATAATAAGAAGGAATCAATCACACATAACACAAAGGAATTTACCCCGGGAAAGCACCTGCCTAAAACCCCATGTTTGTATTATCATACTAGTGGAAATACAGTCTAGATTACATAAAGCGTTAGCTCAAAAGCCATCCTACTCTCAGTACAATCCCTTTGCTGCTCATAGATAGCCATAGGCTTCTCACAAACCTTCTCCTTTGCCATCCAAGCCTCCTATTTCCTTGTGCAGTTTCCTTGGGGTCCAATGTTGCCACCTGTGTGAATTGGCCTCTTCACACATGCACTAATCTCTGATCTATCTGCACAAACTTGGATTAGATGAATCCTCATCATGGATGAACTTCCTTTATAGGAAAAATTTTCATCCAACTGATAGTACATTGTCCCTTCTCTGGTCTCAACTGGGTCCCTATCTAAAATAACATGTATCAGTTATCCACAAGTGAATACACAGTATCCAAAAATAATAGTTGTGACATGCATGCAAGCATCAACAAACTGTATCTCATTAATTTAACAACTTGTTAAATTAGTCTAACTGAACTTGACTAAGTTAAACTAAGTCAACTGATCCTCTCAATATAGAACTCATCCTTAATTCCTCAATCAGTGGAGCAAATCAAGGACACATTCCCCAATTAGTGGAGAAATAATTGCATGTTCTCACAAAGACTTCAAGTTTTCTTGTCCTTAACTAATTAACTTATGGAGAATTAATTAATTAATATTTCAAACTGCTGGTAAGGGAAAATTCAAATTTACTTCCTATAGATAGACTAGGGACTGTTATAAATAGGAAGGGACCCAGAAATGTTATTTTTAGAAGATTCTATTTTGAGCAGTTTCACCTCTCACCCAAGGTGGCCAAAATGCTCATTGGCCAAATTTCTAGTTTTAGAAGTGTTATTTTTAGCAGTTCTATTTTTAGCACTTCCTAAATTTAGCATTTATTGTTGCACACTTTTCAACATGTGTTTCCACAATGTTTTATGTGTTCTATTGCTCTATTATTTAATTTCTAAAAATTGTGTTCATAAATGAAGGCCTATTTCGATGATAAACTGGGAGGAAAGAAGGGTTTTTAGTTCAAGTTGGAGAAATTGTGGAAGGTGGTAGGTTTATGGTTCAGAAATTAAATGGCCAAAATTACTAGCTATGAAAGATGAAAAGGGAGGATTATTTGTATTAGAAATATATTTACATACCATTGAGTGAAAAATCAAAGAAGTCGATGAGTATGACAGATGAAGAATGGGATATTCTTGACATGAAGGCACTATGACAATATGGTTATTCTTGTTGTGTCAATGGCCTTTATAATTTCAAAGAAAAAGACAAAGAAATATCTAATAAAGGAATTGGCCAAAATCCATGAAAAGTCCCTCACTGAAATAAGGTATTTCTTATTAAGAATTTATTGTATATGAAGATGTCAGAAGGTGGATATGTTACTGATCATTTAAGTGAATTTAACACAATTACTTGTCAGTTAACTTTTCTTGGGGTAAATTTTGATGATGAATTTTGGGCTCTATTAATCATGTGCTCATTTCTAGGAAGTTGCAATGGCTTATTCATGGCTATCAGTAATTTTGTCTCCATATCTAGTACTTTAAATTTTCATGATGTTGCTGTTATTAAGTTTAGTAAGGAAACATGGCAGAAATCTCACGTGAGAGAACAAGTAATGCTTTGACTACAAAGACTAGGGGAAGAAAACTAGAGAGAGGAAAGAGCCTGGGACATCGCAGTAAGTCAAGGAAAGGCATATCCGAATCTAGAATAGGGATATTGTGCTAGAAATGTGGGAAGAAAATACACCTGAAGAAATATTGTAAATCTCACAAGAGAAAGGAAGTAGATAGACATCAAGAGAATAATCAGGAATTCAATGTAACAAGTGGTGTGTTGCAAAATGCTTTGATTCTTTCATTAGAAAATATTATTAATTCCTTGGTGGTAGATTTAGGGGATTGATTCACTGGCACACCTACTGGAAAACATTTTCATTACTATGTTCAAGGAGATTTTGGATAGGTTTGTCTTGGTGATGATACAACCTGTAAAATCATTAGAATAGGTAAGATACTTATTAAGAAATAAAATGGAAACCAATGGCTATCAAAGGAGGTAAGGCATGTTCTAGATCTAAAGAAAAATATAATTTCAATAGGTTGGTTGGGAGGAGAAGGTTTTGGAACTACATTCACATACAAAACTTGGAAGGTCATTAAAGGATCCTTGGTAATAGAAAAGGGGAACAAAGTTGGTATATTGTGTGCAATCGTATTTCTAATTCAACGAATTCGTAACCTCCATAAGAGGAGATAAAACAATATGGAATCATAGGATTGGGCACATGAGTGAGAAGGCGATTCAAATTCTTCACTCAAGAAATTTCTTGCCAAGTTTGAAGCATGTTGATTGGATTTCTGTGAGAATTGTGCTTATGGAAAACATAAGAGAGTCAAAATTCTCAAAATTGGGAAAGAAAGGAAGAGTGAAAAATTAGAGGTTGTGCATATGTATGGGGAAATACTTAGGTATCATCTCTCATTGGATCTCATTATTATGTTAATTTTATTGATGATGCAACTAAGAAAACTTGGGTTTATTATATTTGAAATCAATCTAATAAGAAATTGAAATATTTGTCCTTATTTCAATAATGATTCTAGAAAGTCTTAGATAGTTATGTGGAGTGGTTTCGAAGCTAGATTCATGTTGTAGCTTAGATCTCATGACTGCACCCTCTGAAGTAGAAATTTTAGCTGTAACAGGATGGACGCAGAGTCATGCATGTGGCTAGAGCCCTATACCTACACCCTTGTAGGATTGTTCATGCGTTTGGGGGCTAAGTTGTGAGAAAAGTAGCTTCAGCTCAAGGTTTTCTCACACAGGGAGATTATTTGGCCCTTGAGTGTCCTGTAAGCCTTGATGGATGTCTGCGAGTTTCCAGTGTCAGTAGCACTTCCATAACTGAAGCTTGGAATTAAGGTCATGTCATAGTAACCCTTCGTCTCACATTTACCCTGACAGGTCAATGGAATTGGATAAATATGGGAGTGGGTGATCACAGGATAGCATCAGACTGAATTTCTATTCTCTTTGGGTGATATTTGATACTGTAGTGTGGTATCAGAGTGGTTTTCCATTCTCTTTGGGTGATATCGGATACCATAGGGTGGTATTAGAGCTTCAAGGTTCAAACACATAGATTGGATGGGTGAAATGTGTTTGACATGCATACATGTTAGTTGTTTATGTGTTTGTTATCCATGCTTTGTGATGGTCATTTTTGATGTCTTATGTCATCATATAAAGGTTAATGATGGTCATATGTTGAGATGATTGATGTGTTGATTTGATTATATATATCTATTGTGATAATCTAAAATAACTATGAAGATGAGGTAGCCTCCTTAAACTTCATTGAGGCATGTTGATTATGTTTATATTTGGTTTATCTAACATGGTATGCTTATAGGAAATAAAATATTAGAGATGAAAAGAAAAATGGTGGATTATAGTTCACATGACTCTGTTATAGATCATCTGAGAATAAAAGAGATGAGTACTCTCCTCACATAATTGATACCTTGAGAAGTTTAAAGGAAAAAATCTGAAGTTGTAAGGAAGATAATGACATAATCGATAGGTTATAGGAAATAATTGCTAGAGAAAAGGAAAAAAAAGCAGAGGTCAATGAATTCATCCTTCAAATCTTATTATATCTACAAATATTTGGAAAACCACAGGTGAGTTATGGATAGGAAGAAAGGACTAATGGGTCATATAGTAGTAAGTCTCATCGAGAGCATAAGTCTAGTAAAGATGATACAGTTAGACATCACAGAATGATGGATAATGTTAGGCCTCAAATATGAAAAACATTTCATAATTCAAAACCACCATTCATAACCTATATTCATGTACTATTACACTCATTTCACACCATAATTCCATCACTTGTCGTCAATTCATGTCTTACACCTAATGGTTGATTATCATTAGTTTTCTTATATTTTTACGATTAAGGATGATTTTACATGATTTACTAATGATGGTTTTTCTAAGTTCATTTGTCATAGGGTTCCGTTATCGAAATTCTTCACAAGTTAGACGAACTATTTGGTACAAGTAGAGTATGCAAATATCCAATTTCGGGTTTCGACATTGCGACATGATTCCAGGGAAAAATGAGGGATTTTATTGCCCAATATAATGGTTTAATACGTTCCCATGTGTTGGATTGTAGCCAGGTGGCACATGTCGTTCCCTAGGAGCTAATTAACAAATCTAGTCAAAATGTGCACAGTTTCCAAACTGCCAAGTTTGACCTTGATTTCCATGCATCTAGAGGTGAATATGGAAAATATGAGAAAATAGGTTCGTCAAACATATAGCAAATTATTGATATCCAAACCATTTCACCAGATTCTAATTTTTCTAAAAGTTATAAGTGGGTCTTCGAGGAATTTCTATAAACAATGATTATTTTTTCCAGAGTTCTAGGATCTTGCAAAAAGAGCCTGAAAGCCAACTTTGGGCGTGATTTACAAGGAAATGATTTGAATGACACAAATCGAAGAGGGTTTTTTGCTAAAAATATAACCAGTTAGGTTCCTTCCAAACAATTTTCCAAAATTCGTCATGGTTAGGAAGATATGCCAATATCTTTGGGGTTCATTTGTTAAAATTGTTCAATTTTCCATAATTGAGGAAAATGACTAATTCGCCTTGTAAATATTATAAATGGCTGAAACTTTGCTTTTATTTGAATATTTTAAGGACTTGGATGAAAGGAAGAGAAGCGGGGAAGGAATAAAGGATGGACTGAAGATCTTTTGTAATAATAATTGAATCTTAATTGAATTTTGCTTCATCTCTAAATTCTTTGTAAGTATTATGACTGTGTTTTGAATTTCATTTTTATTGAAATATATTAGGCTTTCTCAAGAGTGGCAAGGGCCACCATGAATGGAAACAAGTCCTTTATCTCATCTAGATCATAGGACTTACATTCAAAGTGTGAATTTCATCGAGAAATTTGTAGTGTGAAATCTACCATCATTTTGTACTTAAAACTTTGTCTTGTAGATTTGAAACTATAAAATTCTAGAACTCATTCAATTAGAAGCTTTCTTGTTTTTCATAGAATAATCATTTCTTTGAAATATCAAGTCCGGGTGTGAATTTGATTGTGCTAGTAGAGATATCAGTTTAATTCAGATTGATTTTCCTTTCATTTGATTTTGAATTTCGATTATGAGTTTCTTGATTATGAAGAGTGAGATTTCTTTCAAATGATTTATTTCATTTAGATTAGGAGTCTTAAATTGAAGGTTTTTCATAGATTGAATTGCAACATAATTTCCCCAACATTTTTGGTGTCGTTCCCAGGAGGTGCTAAAGGGATTAGAGCTTAGTTTCTTTCACAAGTTTTTTGTGTTATCTTAGTTGTAGGGCAATCAAAGGGTAGAGAGTGTATGGTAATACGTGAGTGAAGAGCCATGCATCTGTTAGCCTCCTGCTGCAGCAGGTTACTTATATTTCATGATTGACATTTTTACAAGCCAAATATGTCATACTTTGCATGTTGCAATGCTCCATATTTGCTGACAGACACCGAAGAAGCAGGTCATAAGAGAAAGCCACTCAAGTTTTGTTTGCTTCATTACAATTTTTGAAGAATCTCTCAATTTTTGTAGAGTTCATCTAGGGGGGGTCCAAACAGTTTAATATTGGTCTCCCTAGGTTTCAATTTTCTGTTGCAGTGTATAGAGAAAGAATAATCTGTCCAAATAGCCTAATCTTGGCAGGTTTTAATAGATAGAGAATCAAAGGAGCCCAATTGTTTAATCGGGGCCCTTGGAAGAAATAAGGGTAGATCTAGATAGGAGGGCATTCAAAAAGAAAAAGAGCACATTGAGGGTTTGCTAATTCAAGTGCACTCAATTCAAGTGAAGAAAAATGTTAGGATGGTTAGTTTGGGTAGGTAGTGTGAGACTGCAGAAGAAAAAATGGTATTACCATTTGGTTTATAAAAGAAAAACCTATAGCATGTATAAGTTGACACCTTGGTAGTTGGCTGGAAGTACAACAAGGAAGCTTGACTAACTTCCCTTTCCTTTTCCCCCATGAAATCATCTAACTAACATTCCTCTAACAACCTTGAGATCTGCTCAAGTAATCCAGTTTCACTTCATTCCTTACTTAAAACAAGCTGACAATTGAGTTGTCTTGGTGAAAAGAAGCCACATTTCTTGTGTAAATATTAATTTCTATCTAATCCATTTATTTCCCTATGCTTGAGGTTCTAATCTATAAACTCAACATCCCCACATCCCTTGTCATCTCTCACAATTCATATTAACATCTAAATTCTATTATATAGCTCCCTACAACCATGTTCCCTACCCCTACTCTAAAGGAGACTATATAGAACACCCTATAAATACTAAATATCCCACCCCTTGGCAATTATAGCCAAATAAACCAAATTTGGGAAAACAATAGGTCTTTCTGGGGCCCACTATTAGTCCCTCCGTGTCCACCCGGGATTTGTTTGACTTTTGGTCGAATAAATAACCTTCTAACCCTTCTCCGCTCCCTTTTTTGGGTTTTATCAATATTCAATCGATAAATAACCAAAACCAAAACATTTCATTAAACCTTAAACCTAAGCTTAAAACCACCCACGGCCGCGATTATTCATGGGTTAACACACGCACATTTGCTTTAAACTCAAAGCTATTCCTCCTCCCGCCTGCCCTCGGATCTGCTTTTCCAGATCCGATGGCCCTCGTGCATATCGAGCTCTCCCTCACCACATTCCTTTAACGCTCGATGTCCCATGGTTTCACCGTCGTACACCAGGACGCGTGGTGTCTTCCAATTGCATTGGGCTGCCCCTGACGAATACCGCCTCCGTACCCAAGGCGGTTCGATGTAGTCCAAAACTGCTTTCCCTTCCGCCCATGGGTCACTGCCACGTCACCCCGCCGTATTGCCAGGTCACCTGCTGACATCATCAATCTGCCACAGTGTCCACTACCACGTCAGCATCCATGTCAGTTGCCACATCATTATCCATACCCGCTACCTGAAAAAATTACATTATGATGACGTCATCCTCAGAAAATGCCAAAAAATCCCAAAAGTGCCAAAATTCTCGAAAGTGAGTTAAAAGTCGTAAAAACGACTATTTTAGGGCATTTCTATTTTTTACAAGCAATGGAACGTGCATGCGGTTTTTACACTCCCAAGACTTCAGCGGCTAGCCAACCTGCAAATTTGGCTCCACAGTTCGTCTCGATAGCTCAATTCATCCTGTCAAGTGCCTCTCGCGCCCTCATAACAGGTATTTACCCATCTTTTACCTAAAACCCTGTTTTAATGTTTCTCCACTCCAAATTCCAAATAAAGCTGGTTTTTAGCTCGTAAAACTACTCCCGCCAACCACCCATTACTTTGCACCTATTGCATGAGCTGGTCATTCTCCACAAACTGAAACCCTGAGCCAATATCTCCGGTGAAAGGATTAGTCCTCCCCTTTGTTTATTCATGGTCGACCACGAAGTACTAAAATATGTGTTATTCAGCTGAGCGGCCCAACTATATTACGCTTCGTTGGTTTAGCCTCTGTTCCTAAAGGAAAAAGCCTGAGTTTCTTCTCCTATCCACGAACTGGGGCGTCCTAGGCAAAATTCAGTTCTCCGCCCATCAACATTGCGTCCATTGCCCACTGAGTCTCTACTTTTGACACATTCTTGTTAAGGCACCTAGCTAGAGTACTGTCACTCTTCTACGTTCCATAAACTCTATGTTGTGTGGCCCATCCGAAGGCCAATTACTAGCTCGGCTTATTGTGTTGTTCGCAGAGCCTCAATTCCCGCCTCCAGTTTTTATTTTTCCTATATTCCATCCCATCGAAGAAATATAAGACATGGAGGTCCCAGTTGCACTGAATATTGCTCCTTTGAATGCCCCACACATGAATTTAGACTGGATACCCCTAGCTGACAGAGATTTCCAGATTGAGGATATAAGGGGGCCTGAACCCCACCTCTTAACTGTCTGCCAATTCAAGAACAATTATAAAGAAAATGTTGATCCCTTGGGAATTTGGCAATCCAGTATGCCTATCTATTATCTCTGAGAAGTCAATGTGCTACCTGATTTTATTCATCTCTTTCATTCTTGCTATGAGCCCTCTTTAAGGGCAATCCTCAGCCCAGATGGGTCAGTATTGTTCCATATCACTCCTCAATCTATCAATCAAATGCTGAATTATGAGCCTCCTCAGTCCTTGGTTCCTCTCAGCCTAAAAAATCTGATTGATAGTGGTCCAAGGCTTTCCAAAGCAGAGATACTAAGAGTTAATCAGCTGTTCATGATACCGAGATATTAGAATGAACATCCTCCACCGTATCATCAGGCTTCATTCAATCAGATAGGCAGGCTCATGGTGGATATGATTTCTTACATCTTAGGATGTAAGACAGGGGAGTTCATAGATGAGACAATGTTCCAATTATTAGCCATATTTACTCCAGGGCAGCCCCCTGCCATCATGTATGACTATGCCACATTCATAGCCAACACAATGCACGAGCAATTCATGATGATGGACAGGGAAAGGGTCTTCAAATACACTTCTTACATTTATCACCTACTGCATTTTTGTCACCCTGATAGTTTCAAAATCCCTCTCCGGAAATTTGATTCAAAAAGAGAGAGGAGATTGGTAGTCTTCTGGACTTTAGTCTTTCATATGGCCCAACGTTCCCCCTATACATATTGTGAGTTCATTGACCTCTTCATATACCCAGCTACTTGCTTATTGTTGGAGACCCCTCCTCCCAAACTTACTACCAAAATGCAAAGGATTTTGCATCTTTCCAAAGAATACAACATTGGGGATTCGTACTTTTACCAAAACCATACAGTTACCAGAATTTATGGGAGTGAGTTATCTCCCTATAGGATGCCAAGATATGTTCCCATGAGGATTTTTACTTTAGAATATTTCAGACAGTTCAATCATGCAGACTTAGATCACTTCCATGGCAAAAATAAGAAAGCACAGTTGAAAATTAGAACTCAACTAGGTCCCTTTGTTTTCAACAAAAGGGAAGAAGCCTGGAAGGATGCAGATAAAATATTGAGAGAAGAGATGCTGTTAAAACAAAGCTTCTAATGGTCACCATATGACCCCGAACACTTCATAAGCTTTAGGAGGGTTAAAAATAAGCTCTCAGGCTATGTGCACAAGCCAATCCCCCACATTGAGAAATATGCAAATTTACCGGAATGGGTAGAGGGTTCTTTAGATGATGAGAAAATTTCTGAAGAGGAAAAATTGGAGAAAGACATGAAAGAAGTTGAAAAAAGAATTGACCTGGAATGTGTTCCACAGGTCCTCCCCGTATAGCCACAACCAGTAGGAACGAGCACATCAGCTGCTGCCTCACCACAGCCAGCCGGGGGAGCCATATTGGAAGTAGGAAAGGACAAGGAAACAGAGCATTCAAAAGGACAGAGTTCAATGGAGGAGCAGCCTCCCCTAAATCAGGAAAGAAACCAAGAACAAAGTCCCTCAACACATGCAAAAGCACCTGAAATTCCCATGCTACCAACTCCTCAACAGGAGGAAAGAGGTAAAAAGAGGGACCAAGCAGAGAGTGCAGCCACAGGTACACCAAACGAGCAGCAGGGAGAGAAAAGGCAGAGGTTAAATCCCTATGCCGAAGAAGAAATCTCAGAGGAAACACTTCGAAACTTAAGAGGTGAGGGAACTTCAGGACAACAAATCCCTCCTATTTTGGAGACATCGGCCAGCTCCTTCCTGCAGGAGCGTGATAGACAACCAGGTGGGGAGGTTTTGTCCTCCAAAAAGAAAAAAAAAAGGGGTGCAGACATCAAAAGGGCCTTTACTGAAATCAAAGCTAAGAACGAACCGATAAGGTTCCAGCTTTATAATCAACTATTGAAAATGGCCCCTACAAATCAATAGAGGCTGATGGAAGCCTATGACATGGAAGTAGGAAAAATAACTTTAAGTCATTTCATACCTACCGTGCAGCAACCACAATCAGCTACAGATTACATCAAAAATAATCTGGAAGTCCTTTCTAAGGACATACACCTTATAGACCAGATTGAGCTGCATAAGCAGACAGGGGAAATGGTGTACTCAACTCTGGCAGATAAAGCTTTGTAGCTCATAGATTACAGAAATTCTTATATAACACCTCTGCCCATTTAGATCTAGAGAAGGCCTCATCATTGGCCAAAGGTAACAGGATAAAATCCCTTGTGGAAATCATAATAGAGATGGGACATGAACCCAAAGATCCTAAGGGAACACAAGCCTTAATCAAGAAGAAGGAAGAGGACCTAGCAGCCCTCAGAAAACAAATGAAGTTACCACCAACTCTTCATCCTCAGACAGTAGAAGTAGCACAACAGAAAGAGATGGAGGACGTGTACACCTTGCTTATGAGAATGAATCAGAGAATACTGGACACTGAGAAAGCACTGGAAGAAGCTTTGCAAGGGAAGCAACCTGACTTGTCTTTAAGGCCTCCTCCCTTAACTCCAATGATCTCGGCTCCCCCTCCAGCAAGTTCTACAACAGCGCCTCCACCAGCCTCAACTTCAGCAACAGATGTTTCAGCCACAGCAACCACATCAGCGACCCCAACAGTAGCTGTACAAAAAGCCAATTTGGGCATGGAAGCCATGTTAAAAGAGATTAATGCCCTCGAACTTCAAATGATAGAAATGAAGGAAACCAAAGAAAAGCTAGCCAGAATTGAAGCTAGCTATGATAAATCAAAAATCACAGTCGCTGAGAAAACCAGGGAAATAAAGGCTCTAGAAAATAAAATAAAGGCCTTGGAGAAAGACCTCACTCTCCATGCGACCCTGGCTCAGATTAAAACAATTGTATGGGATAATATTGGCAAGGCTCTAGTTGAGCAATGGACAGGAATTCAAACAGTTTTTTATCAAATATATTTGATGGAAATAGTTGAGTATGAAACTCAAAAGGCCAGGGCATTATTGGCAGACAGGCCTGAGCTGGCCAATAAATTGATTCACTTTCTAAACACTCGTAATGGTGACCAACTGACAGCACTGAACATTCAGAACAGAACAAAAACCATTGTGAGAGTTAACAACGTATTGACCATGAGGAACTTTTTCCAGACAATAGAAAGAAAGTGCTAAGAAATGCAAACAGAGGTACAAGCCTTCAGACAAAGAATGGCGTATTTACAAAGCAGAGGTTTACCCAGCCTGGTTACTAGCACGTGAAAATTATTAAAGCAGGAGCAATATGCGTATAGACTACATACATATGTACAGAATCAGATCACTGCATCATCGAGCAACACAGAAGAAGTAACTCCTCTCACATGGCAGAGTTTATACAATAAACTAGAAGATCTATTTTACATTGAGCATGAAATCAAGCATCTCTTTCCAGTCTGGCCCAATTATTATACATATACAAAAGCTGACGAGACTCTATTCAAACTAAGAAAACATCATTTACCGCCAGAATATTGGTGGCAAAGTCTGCTTCAGATTCTACAGTAATTTGATTTTCTACATATTTTGCTTCTATAAGAAAATTGCATTGCACCATTTTTCTATTAGGAAAGTCCAAAGCAAACAACAGATGGAATTGGTGTAGAGAAGCGTTTGGAAAAATGAATAGGTGGCAGGTGACAGAGCAACCAGAACAGCTCATCAAGATGGCGCTCATCAACTGACTTTCTCAGTCCAAGAGTCAACGACCATTAGGACACCTACAACGGCTAATTAAACGCATTTACTTTCTCAGTTATTATTATGCAAATTTTTCTTCATGAAGAGTTATTAAGCATGTCAGAGTAGCTGGACACAGTTATGTCCAAATATTTGCCCAATGGGATATTTTGTAAATAACTTCTATATATTCTGCGAAGGCAGAAGTATTAAGGGTTGGTTGTTTTTTATAATTTTTGGATAATAGACTCTGAGGGAGACTCGCACTGTATGGCTCAGAAATTTTCTATAATCAAAGATTGCTCACGAGCATGGAGGATGAAATGTTGTTGTGTTTGAATGGTTGAAGATTAACTGTGAAATTATTGTGTTGTTGCATAACTCGATAAGTACTTCTTATCTCTGTTTTCACTCACCAATTACGCTCTTAAACATCGAAAATAAATATTAGCTTAGAATTTGTTTAAATACACTCTATGCTCAATTTCTATTGTTTCTCCATGTTTTCATCTATTTTAGGCATAAGGATGGATTCCATCTGGCTCATATTTTCCCTAATTCATCATGTGTGACAGTTATCCATGAATTCTTAACTGCTCATGGATACAGTTCATTCGTTTTCCCTCTTTTGAAGATGTTGAGAGATTCTTTTTGCCTCTCATCCCTCAGATTCCATTTCATCTCTTTATGCCCGAGGATTGTGTTATATACAGCTACCTTGCTTCACATTTATGTTGTGACCAAGAGAACGCACCAACAGCTTAACTCCTTGACTCCGCGCCCAATGGTTTGAAATTTTCTGCACCATGCTTTGCCTCTCCACTTGAAAATATTTTCCCTCCATCTGAAACTCCATCCAAACTTAAAGCAAAACCTTTGAACTCAACAACTAGCCTAAAATCATCATCAACAAAGTTAAATCATTAAGAGAGAGCCCTCTCTGATTGCAGGTGAGCTAGAACCTACAATCCAAGGATTGGTTTGTGGTTACCATGGTCGTATCCCTACAGGAGCTTAGGGACAACCTGAGTGATAACAACATCCACTATTGTCGGGTTTCTCCAAAGTTTGGTTTTCCAAATAAGAAAGTTTGGGGAGTTTTATTGCAATTAGCAGTTTTTAATTCATTTAGGTTAAAATTTCAAAGCTCTTTAAAGATAAAAAAGATTTGGGGTGCTGTAAGAACTCCTTTGTACTAATCCATATTGCAGGATAGGGATCAGAAAATAGCAAGAGAAATTCAAAGAATGATCGATATCTTGAATAATTTCCCTTGAATTACTTTCTCAAATCCTAGCAGGAGCTGGGATATCTTCCTCTGAGGAAGAGTTCATCCTCACCACATTCAAGAAATTATCTATTTCTCCATATCTAGAAGAGGATTTGGAAATCTCCCATGATTCCTCTTGCCTATCTACTAGGGAGATTGAGAAACCATGTACAAAATTTGACAAGGAGCATCTAGCTGAACCTAAGAATGAAGAACTTTCACCATGCTCAGTGGAAAGCCTTGTATGCATTCCAAAGACCAATTATCTAAGCTTTCGTGACATGACCGACGATGACTTTCAGAGTGGTTCAAATGAAGAAATGGGCTAACACCACCAATATTACATCGGGAATTGGTTCCAGATCACAATACAGTCAAAGTACCAATCTCATTGTCAAATACTCTTTGTATCATGTCTTTCAAAACTATTGATTTCTCATGCTCTTGTACATTCTATGTTACAGATCTGATATGAAAATAAATGATAATACAAATAAACCCAAGAAATAACAAGATCTGAATATAGATAGAATGCTTCACTTTATTGATCAAACCCTTAAGGTAGGGCAACACCATACATTCACTCCTTAAGGAAGGAGAACACTCCACAAGCCATATGCCTGTTCATACAATATTCCTTGACATCTCTCAATGTGGAGTCTCTAGCCTCTATATAGGCCTCATACATACATTATCATGGGCCATTACCATCATTCCCTCAATACCATCTATCTAATACCATGGGCCCATTACATTATTACTAACTAGTTGTGGTCCCTTACATGATACGGGTTAACCACCTTATTTATTATTATGGCCCATCCCATTATTACCTTATTCCCTTGGGTAACTCCCTTTGTACCCCATATTATCCCCTGTAGGTACACTACATTCCACCTCCCTTAACATGTTTCATCCCTGAAACATGGGAAGAACACAAATAATAAGAAATACTCAAAGGAGTAGTCCACTAGTACCATGCACGTGCATCTAGCCATCCAAGAGAAAGGTGAACCCTCAATCTCACTGGTGCCTCGCTCGCTTGAGATGGAAGTCGACCGTGGAAACTCTTCTGTGTTGATGTGTAGTAGGTGGATCTTCGCTTCTCTCTATCTGTCATGTGGGGGTTGTTATCCTTGTGGCCAATTGGTTGCCATCTTATTGGTTGTTTTCTTACGGGGTGATGTGGGTGATGATCAGGGAAAATTTTAAGGATGGAAAATTTTCTTGAACTTTAAAACATTGGCGAATCTCACTAATCCCTAATATGAAAACTATAAAATATTTATTGATATATTTGTAAAATTATTCAAATTTATAATCATTTTATATATAGTCTCTATATAACGTTGGCGATTTTTAAGGTAAAATAATTTTATATTCTAAAATTTGGGCGAATCATCTTTTATAAAAATGGGAATTGGCGAATCTTTTTGTGCAAAAATAATGGAAAATTAGCCCATTGGGCGAATATTAGCCCCTAAAATTTTCCATGGTGATGATATATGGAAGTTTTAACCCATGATGTTTCTTTCTTTAATTCCACCTACTTTGGTGCCTACTATGGTGTCTTATCTTCCAATATTACTTCAACCACTGAGCCCTCATCTGATGTATCAACACCTATAACTTTTTCTGCTTTAGCTTCTATTTGTGTTTGATAGTCGATCATCAAAGGCTCATCATGTGATATGTCAGTCCCTGGAACATCTTCTGCTTCAACCTCTGTGGACTCTACCTGTTTATTGATGGAAATATCCTGCAATGTAATTTTCCTCTTTTTATACCAGAGCTTTACGAATTTCTTCTGCACATTAATCTTGATAGTACCCACAGATTCCATCCAAGGATATCCCAAAACAACATCCATATAATCCATCTATGAAGTATAAAAGTCACCATGAAAAACATAAGTATCCATAGAAATCTTCAAATCCTTATACACTTGAACATCCTTACCATCCACCTGTGTGTTTTCAATGTGTTTTGTTGGAACTTGCAATTTTTTTGCCAAATTAACATTGATAAAATTATGCTTGCAACTAGGATTTATAAACACAACGATTTTCTCCTCCTGAATCAATCCATCAACCTATAATAAGGAAACACCAATAGAAAATAACCCATTACATGTCTCATTCTTTTTTCTAGCACGAGACATTTGTCCATAAGGAGCTTTTCAAACTTTTCATTCGAAAATTTGGACAAATGTTTGATGCCAAGTTAGTTCCACCATTTGGTAGCCTCATCTTTGAAACTAATTAGTACTATAGCCCTGCAAAATTCCCCATATTTAAAATTTAGTCTCTGTATGAATTCTTCATTGGTAGGGCTATCATTTTTTCCTAAAAAATTTAGCATCTCCATGAAGAGGGTTTGGGAAAATTTCACTTACTTGGCGAAAATTTGAAATTGTCAGTTTAGTCAATATTGCTCAAAATCCCTATTATGACCCATTTTCAAAAATGGAAAAACCATTTTGCATCTGCCTATGTCATAGAAATCCTGATCCAGGCACTGGAATTTCATATTTGCGCTCCAACTCTCCCGCCATCACCAAACATTTTGAAAAAAACGTTGATTTTAAATCAACAATATCTCTCTCATTAGGACTCCGATTCGACTGATTTTTTTTAAATCGGGCATTTTTTCACAAAGAATCTAGATCTATAATCAGATTTCGTAAATTTTGTCCCAAAACATACAAATCTGTGCCACAAACTCACTAGCCTGAAAAATGTCTACAACATCACTGATTTTTAGATCAGCGATATCTCCTTCATCTGGACTCCAATTCGGTCATTTTGTTTTTTTAAATTGTGTATTTTTTCAAAAGAATCTAGATATGCAATTATATTTTTCATATTCTGACCCAAAACATATAGAACTGATCTGCAAACTCGCCACCCCAGAAAGTTCCTACAAAAAATAAAAAATTCTCCACTTTTTCCCAAGAAATTGCTTTGATACCACTTGTTATAGATCTGATATGAAAATATATGATAATAAAAATAAACACATGAAATAACAAGATATAAATATAGATAGAATGCTTCACTTTGTTGATCAAACACTTAAGGTAGAGAAACACCATACATTCACTCCTTAAGGAAGGAGAACACTGCACAAGCCATATGTGTATTCATACAATACTCCTTGACATCTCTCAATGTGGAGTCTCTAGCCTCTATATAGGGCTCATGCATACAATACCATGGGTCATTGCCATGGTTCCATCAATATCATCTATCTAATACCATGGGCCCATTACATTATTACTAACTACTTGTGGTCCCTTACATGATACGGGTTAACCACCTTATTTATTACTATGGCCCATCCCATTATTACCTTACTCCCTTCGGTACCTCCCTTTGTACCCCATATTATCCTCCCTAGGTACACTACATTATAACTCTTATATGTTAAATTTGAGGATGAGTATATCCTTGTACCTGATTTGCACATGGTTTAATTGGAAGCTCTCTCACTTGAAGGAGGACGCATTTTCTTCAGTATAGTAGGAAAGTTAGTATTGTAATAAATAAATGAAAATGGTAAGGAGAAAAATAAGTCCTTTTGTGAAAACTGGATTTCCTGGCACAACTGGACTGGGACTTTTCTTGAAAACAAGGTAACTGGCTGGAAAGGTTCCCAATAAAGTTTTTAAAATTGTATGAGTTCTTCAAATCATGTATCTTTCAATTCATTATGTTTTTACTCGAGTTGGTTGATGTGGGTTTCCTTAAGTCCCACCTCCCAACAAGCCTTATCCCATCCACATAAACACATTATCTGGGATTAGGGTTAGGGTAAGATAAGGTACCTAGGAGCATGCATGCCTTAATGGCAACTATCATTATTATCTACTAAGAAAATACATCATTTTTTCTTAGTGTATGAATTCAGCAAGCCATTTGACTTCGACAAATCTATTCATGCCTAGTAGAATGTACCTAGTGCCTTGATTCCCATTGACATCAAAGGTGGGATATCTCACATTGGTTAACGACTTCCTCAATGGTTGGTAATCCAATGATTCTTGATTATGTTCAACATTGACACCATTTATTCACATATGAAAGATTGCACACGAGTGTGTAGCGCATGAAGTCTATATGGTTTTCTGGTCTCAACACAAATCTGAAGCAGTTTGGTTCTTTGTACCAGCATTTCCATTGTCATTTGAAGTAGCAGTCACCTTTCCCCAGTGTTTGGGGACACACAACTCCTCAGTAACGAGGGAGAAGGGGACCTTCAATTCATCCTTCTACACTTTGGTTCAACCTTCTGCCTCCTTTAGTAGGTCGGATCAGCAGTCACATCAACTCTAGTCATTCCATCCTCTACTTTAGCCTGCGTCTATCATCACGGTAAAGGTAAAAGTTGAGTTAAAGTTTGCTTAAGCTTATTTAATTAATTATAGATTTAAGAAATATTTGACGATTAACCACCACATATCCCATATATTTTGTTTTCCATATATCCTCCATTTGCAAACTCATCATTCATAATAGAATGCACACTACTCTAATAAGGTCATAATCATGAAAAGAAAAGTATATTGGTTCATGTGAAAAAAACAGTAACTATAGTAACTTCCCCTCCCACATTCACATATATTGTTAGTTGAATGTATCCAATAGAGGATGAATCCATTTCTTCCTTTCATAAATGAACCATCCATAAGCATTGGCCTCACAAAAACTAAGTATACAAGCACCTGTTTTACCATCTCCATCACCACCTCATCTCATCCACCATTTCCATTGCCACCTATCATCTCATTTATCATTTCCTCCTACCACATCTATTGTTTATCCTCAATTTGTATTTCTCTCAAAATCAAATATATGGTAGTCAAATAAGAATGGTGTTGCTCCATAAGAACCAACACCCTAAAATCTTCACACAGTGTTGCTCCACAAAAACCAACCCTGCCCAAAGCCACGATGACATAAAATCTATATATGAGAAAATTCCTTGTTTGGATGAGGACATACAAATATTTAGGCATGGGGGGATGTTGGGCCTCAAATATGTCAATGTTTTCCTCATTCAATACCACCATTAATAACCTATAGTCATGTACTATTACACTCATTTCACACCATAATTCCATTAATTGTCGTCAATTCACGTCTTATGCCTACTGGTTGATTATTATTAGTCCTCTTATATTTCTATGATTACAGATGAATTTTCCATGACTTACTAATGATGGTTTTTCTAAGTTCATTTTTCACAGGGTTCCATTGCTGAAATTCTTCATAAGTCAGTCAAACTAGTTGGTACACATAGAGTACAAGAATATCAGAGTTAGAGTTTCGACATATCGTCATGTGTACGGTGAAAACAAAGGGAGATTATTGTCCAAAATAATGTTTTAATACCTTCCCATGTGTTGGATTGCAACCAGGTCACACATGTGGATGCCTAGGAGTGTGCACAATTTCCAAACTTCCACAATTGACCTCGATTTCTGTGCAGCTGGAGGTGAATCTAGAGAATCTAAGAAAATGGGTTTATTAACCATATAACCAATTATCTATATCCAAAATGGTTTCTCCATATTAAAATATTTATAAAAGTTATAAGCAGGTCTTGGAGGAATTTTTATAAAAAATTACTATTCTTTCTGGATTTCTAGAATCTTGCAAAAAGAGCCAGATGACCAAGATTGGGCATGATTTCCGAGGTGCTGGATTTGAATGATACAAATCCAAGAATTTTTTTTTTTGAAAATATAACAACTTAGGCTCCATCCAAATAGTTTTCAAAAACATGTCATTGTCAGGAAGATATGCTAATACCTTTGGGGTTAGTTTGTTAAAAGTGTTCAATTTTCCACAATTGAGGAAAATGACTAGCTTGCCTTGTAAATATTATAAATCGCTAAGTGATGAGCCCCGCAATTGGGTAACTTATTGGGCTCATTTTGCCTAATTTTTCTTGATCAATCCACCATTTTTCATAGTTTATGCATGTTTTTGAGTATGTTTATGTTAATTGAATGAATAAGGGTGGTCACTTTACCAAGAAGGCTAATACGTGGTTATTTCAGGTTTTTGGACAAATTTTGGAACAAAGCCAAGCAATTATGAGCTAGATGATAGCCAAGCATGAAGGAATAAGGGTGAGGATTCATAAGGAGAATGTCTCTTGCATTAAATGTCCCTTCCTCGAAATCTCCACCCTTAACTCGGAGCTCAGCAGGCCACCAAAATGAATCCTAAAGGCAGCTGAGCAGCTTGGTGAAAAGTGACTACTTACTGGAAGTTGGAGAAGCTGAGCGCCTTAAGTTAAGGAGGGCTACTGAGGCCCCTCGTAGGCATAAATAGGAAGGCTTTCAGCCTTCGTAGTTTACTTTTTGGATTGTTGTTATTTTGCACTAGGGTGCTGCTATTTTCTCAGCTCATTTTCGTAGCTACTGTTGTATAACTTTCTTATGAACATGGCTATTTTTGAGTAATGGAAAGCAACTTTGTTTGGCAATTTTTTTAAGTTTCTTTAGGAGCCTGCAGCTCCTGGGGTGGGGCCCAACCCAAGTGCCAAGGCTTCCTTCATGTACTGTTATTTGTTTTTATGTCTTTGCAAATTAATTTTTGTTAAGTAGATCAACATCTTGTTGGTTATATAGGTCATGGTTGATGATTAGATAGGCCTTTTATGTTCATATTTAGTTGATAGATTAGTAACAGGGGATATCTCTAGAAAAATTCCATCAAGAACCTCTGATCTCACCTCTCCCTCAGTGGGATCGTGAGCTGAGACAAAGGTGACATTGCTGCCAAAAAAAACACTATCTTTGCTTCACCATGCAAATAGTAGTGTTGGATTCGTGTTGCCGAACTTGATATCAGTTTTTATTGCATGCTTAGGGTTATGATTTCTTAGTTTCATAGTTATTTCATCTGATTCCATTGAAATTAAACTTATGCTACATTTCTTTGCTGTTATCTAGGTCAGAATAGACTAACGCAACTAGGTCTTTGATTTTCCAAGTGTTTGGTTGTCCATTTTGAAAAACAACTTGCAGAGCGCCTATTATCCATATTTATCTACCCATACTCCATCAACTCCACCTGCTCCATCCTCCACTTAGAGCCCTTACCTTACATTTTCCTCATTCACTTACTTTGCCATGATTCTCATCTTTTTGTGCAACATCGTTTCATCCCTCCTTGAAGAAATCTAACCATCCGCACCGCTCCTCAACTCCATCCACCATGTATTGATCCTCCTCATACCCCTATATCACCTCCATACTCATTCCTCCAACTTTTTCCCTCCACCAGTTCTCCAAAATCCCATTTCTGAACACCCTGTAGAAAATTACAGACATCCTGTAGAAATTCCAGAACATCCTGTAGAACCCCTGCAAACTTCTTGTAGAAGCCCATGAAAGTGGTTTCTTGAAAGCCAAATTCTGTGAAACTCTCAGGAAGGGTGCTAGGGATTGCTTAGGCCCTCTCTGAACCTTCCCAACCTCCTGCAAGAATTTTCTCTCACCGATCCACCTCTGCACAATCAAAAACAGTGGAAGCACATGCATGATAAATTTGAGAACTTAATCAAAAATACAAAAAGATGTTTTCTTCAGACAAAAGTAGTTCAAACACATGTATTTTACCTCCCTATAAGTAATGGCATCTCTTCTAGTAGCTTGCATCCTCTTTTTCGCATCAGTCGGGCTAGCTGGTAAAATTAGGGTTTGCTAGGGTTTTCATTTCCTTTCAGCGTTTCAATTTCTTTCTGGAAGTAGATTAGCTTCCCTTGAGTTAGCTTTCGTCCATCACTTAAAAAGCTTCTTATCAGAGCTCATAGAAGTTGACTTAAGCCCCTAGCGGACCTGTGCCAGCTAACCAAGTGACAGTTGCAGCAAGAGCTAGTACTTGTGCATACAACACTGTCGCTTCCAAGTTTGTTATGAACTACCGGGTTGATATAAAGTAAGGAAGGAAGTCCAAGGAGTTGCAGCATTATTGCTGCAATACTGGAGCCCACCACTCTTTTCGGCGTTGTTGCCAGGGAAGGGTTAGAGTATTTATGATTGCTACTTTTCTTTTATTTCCTACCACAACCTTTTTCTCTGTAGTTTATTTCATTTCCATTCTGCAATCTCATTTCAGCAAAAATAGACTAGACATTTCCTGCTTTCCTAGACTATAATTTCAATTCTGCAAGCGTACAATAGCATTTTAATTCCATAATTTCAATTTCGCAAGCGTAGCCTAGCATTTCATTCCTGCAATTTCATTTCAGCAAAATAGATTAGTTCTTTCTTGCTTTCATTTCAATTGCGCATTTTCATTTTAGCAAGATAGATTTTAGATAGTTGCAATGCAATCTTTTTTCATTTTTGTAGGTACGAGCCGAAAAAAAAAACAAAAGCAGCCAAAAATCTTTCATTCCATGCCTCGTAGGAATAGATACAATACCAAAAAATTCCTACCGAGCACCCCCACCACATCACTGAGTCACCCTTCTCTCTTCTTTGGTAGCCGTGATCTAGACGAACCTATAGGTGAACCCCCCGAGATATACGAAGATCCTGTAACAAAAGAAGAGCAAGAGAACATCCCTCTTGAGACCATGACTGAACACTGAAACAATATAGGAGATAACGAGAGAATAGAAGGTTCCTTTCCCATTCGAGAGACAAACGGGGACATGAAAATCAAGAACATAATTCCCTCAGCCTTACCTCACTTCCATGGATTGACCACTGAAGACCCTGATACCTTCCTGTTTGATTTTGTTGTCCTTTGTCGAACTTATGACTATGCTGAAGATGAGAAAAAGTTGAAGCTCTTTCCTTCTACCCTCAAGGATGCAACACTACGCTGGTTCATGGGGTTACCTGGAAACAGTATCACCACTTGGGCTCAGATGCAGCAAGCCTTTAACAACAAATACCGGGACTACTGTAGGTCCAAAGAAATGAAGGGAGAAATCTTTCGGACGACCATGGGAAATGGTGAGTCTTTAGAAGACTACGAGGAAAGGTTCCAGCTTAGTTATAAATGGGCCAGGTGCACACTTGACCCTGAATCTCTGAAGTTGGTTTTGCTCCGAGGAGTCTTTGAGGACCTTCTAGATACCCTTCACTTGCTAGCTGGAGGAGACATCTACCAACTACCTATGAGGTCATAAAGACTCTGTTTAGAAACCATTCTAGGGAAACCTGGAAAAGTGGTAGGGGGAATCCACTTTTAGCTAGTACCACCTTCTCCAAGCACAAGATTGCTAATCAGATGGAAGACCTCAAAAGTGAGATGAGATAGATTATTGCCATGTAACTTGATACTTTCCAAATCCAACAAAAGAAAGAGGAAGCTGAGAGGGCTTTGGCCATTTTCTGTCCCAGATGTACGAGGAAGCACCCTAATAACGAGTGTCCATTGCACTTAGTAGAGGTATGCTTCATTTGTGAGGAAGACCACCCCACAAACCAATGCCCAACCTTACCCAGGTTTAAAGCCATGTACCTAGGGACTGAGGCAACTGTTGAACCTCTCTACTTCCTCAACCAAAGGAGGCCGCATGGGCCCAGACCTTACCAGCAGGGGATGCAAGGGACATACCAAGCTTATTATAGCCCCAATCAATCTACTCACATACCCTCTTGGGCCCCCCTGCTCATCCTTCTTGGTCCGCACCTCCTCTGTGGTCTTATCCATCTCAATACCATACTCAACCTACTACTCATTCGTTTCCATCACATGTCTAGCCTCAGCCTCAGGGGAATGCACCTCAGCAGGGGTGGAGGCCCCAATACAACTCAGTTCCCACCATTTTTCCTCCACCACTGACTCAACCACAACCATTACCTCCTACTCCTCCAAGAAAACCCTAGATGCCTGCCCAACCGAACCCGAACCCCAATAACAAACAGGCTTAACAGGTATACACTAGGGAGACAACATGTCCTACCTATGCTATGGAGATCCAGGAGATCAACCTGCGATCTGGGAAGGTCCTTCCAAATCACCAACTTCCTCCTTAGAGGATGACGAAGAAAAACATGAAAGTGAATCCAAAGCCATCCCACCCTTTCCTGAGCGACTAACAGCAACCACGCAACCAAACCCAGAGGAGACTGGGCTTTTGAGAGAACTTAAGCAGTTGTGTGTGGAAATACCCCTTCTCCAGGCCATAAAAGATGTACAGATATACAACGAATTGATCAAGGAGAAGTGTTTCAGGCACCCAGGTAGGCACGAGAGAGATGCCGAAACTATCAATGTCATAGGACAACTGTCCGATCTGATGTTGGAGCAAGTAATCTGTCCAAAATATTTGGACCCTAGGAGACCTGTAGTTGATGTTCACATCAATGGCACCATAATCCCTGATACGTTGATTGATCTATGGGCTTCCATTAATGTGATGACCACGGACACTATGCTTAAACTCAACCTTCAGAGTTCCTTGAGGAAGACCTCAATAGTGCTGTAGTTAGCAGACCGCTCCACCGTGACTCCCGAAGGGATTGTGGAGGATGTCTTGGTCTCTGTTGACTCTTGGGAGTACCCTGCAGACTTCTTGGTCTATTATCCAAAGGCGAAACTCACTAGATAACCCCTCATTTTGGGTAGGCCTTGGCTAGCTACTGCAGATGCTTACATCAGTTGTCGAGTTGGAAGCATGACCATCAAGAATGGGCCTCTGTCTAAGTAGCTAGTTCTCTATCCTCCTGCCCAACCTCTACTAGAAAATGACTTACCACTCTGGTTGGAAGAAGGATATGAGGATGAGGTCTACTTTGCACCTTTGTGCACAATAGAAACCACCAGGGGAGGCCCTCAAAACGAGGATGACTTGATTGAGAATTTGATTCAAAATCCACCTCCCAGTGCACTGTCATTAGAAGAGTTGGTGGAAGATACCCAAGCCAGTGCGTTAGTGGACCTCTGTGTGACTGATCCAATCTCTCCTAGAGTAAGACTATGGAATTTGGCCCTAAAATAACCTTAAAGATCAGCTCCTCCTTATCTCCCTCCGAGGAGAAGGAGCTTTGTATTGAACAACCATTTGGATGCTTTCGCTTGGAGCTATAAGGAGATGAAAGGAGTCCACTCGTCGGTCTGTACCCATCACATCTACATTAAAGAGGGTTGTAAACCAGTCAGGTAGCCTCAGAGGAGAATGAATCCAGCCCTTAAAGACATTGTCAACGAAAAATTGCAAAAATTGTTGGATGTAGGATTCATCTATCGTATCTCTGACAGTGAGTGGGTATCACCTCTAGTGCTTGTGCCCAAGAAACACGGGAAGTGGAGAATCTGTGTAGATTACCGAGAACTTAACAAAACCACCAAGAAGGACCATTTCCCTTTTCCTTTCATAGAGCAAGTGTTGGATGGACTAGCAGGGAAGAAGTTATTTTCTTTCCTAGATGGGTTTAACGGGTATAACTAGATTCAAATCAGCCTGGAGGACCAAGACAAAACCATCTTCACTTGTCCATGGGGTACCTTTGCCTACTAGGTCCTTCCCTTTGGGTTGTGCAATGCTCTTGCCACTTTCCAAAGAGTAGTATTGAGCATATTTGCTGAACTAGTTCATGATTCGGTGGAAATCTATATGGATGACTTTACTCCTTATGGGTCCAACTTCTAAGAAGCATTAAATAACCTGGGAAAAGTTTTAGCCAAGTGTATTGAGATGAACCTGTCCCTCAGTCCCAAAAAATGTGAATTCCTGATGACTGAAGGGACTGTGATAGGTCATACCATTTCTCAGCAAGGATTACAGGTGGATCCTAACAAGATCGCTATCATCCAAAAGGTTCCACCTCCTAAAAAGGTGAGAGATGTTCGGAGTTTTCTAGGTTGGCCGGGTATTATAGAAGATTCATTAAGGATTTCAGTAGGCTAGCTTCACCATTATTTAGTATCTTAGGGAAAAATGTTGAGTTTAAATGGACGAATGATTTCCAAGGGGCTTTGGATGAGTTGAAAGATAAGTTGGTGTCCGCCCCGATCTTGAGAGGTGCAAACTGGGCCCTACTATTCCACATCCACACTGAAGCCTCGAACAAAGCCATAGAGGCAGCCTTAGGACAAGTTGAGGAAAAACTTCCATATGCCATATACTTTGTTAGCAAAAACCTGTCCAAGGCGGAGATGAACTATATTGTAACCGAGAAGGAGTTCCTGGCCGTAGTCCATTCCCTAAACATGTTCAGACACTACATCACTGTTTATCAAACATTCTTACACATGGATCATGCTACAATTACATATTTAATGAGTAATCGTGATGTGAATGCTCGTATCATTAGGTGGTTAGTTTTGTTGCAGCAATTTGATTTGACTATCATTGACAAGCTAGATAAGGATAATGTTGTTGTTGACTTCCTATCTAGATTGGATTTTCCTGCAGGTGAAGAAGGGACAGTGGATGACCAGATTCTTGATGAACACTTGTTTTCTATCTCAGTAAACTCTCCATGGTTTGCTGATATAGAAAATTACTTGGTCTTAGCACAGTTCCTCCACATCTATCCTCAAAGGAGAAAAGAAAAATCGTGAGGAAGAGTGCCCCATTCACTTGGATCAGGGGAAACCTGTCTAAACTTGGCCCAGATCAGATATTGAGGTATTGTGTTAGGGAAGAGGAAGTCTTTGACATCCTCCTAACCTCTAACGATGGACCCTGTGGAGGCCACTTTGCAGCGAAAAGGACTGCCTTCAAAATTATACAGAAATGCTACTACTGGCCTACTCTTCATCAAGATGTCAGAATATACATTTGCCAGTGTGACCGATGTCAGAGGACGGGGAAACTGACTCCAAGGGATGAAATGCCCCTCCAACCTCAAGTGACCTTTGAGCCATTTGAGAAGTGGGGCATGGATTTCGTGGGTCCTATCAATCCTCCTTCAAAGCAGAGGTCTTACATCATTGTGTGCACCGACCACCTGACAAAGTGGGCAGAAACAAAGGCAATCAAGGCAACAACAAAAGAGGAAGTAGCTGATCTTTTAACGGAAAATATCTTGTACAAGTTTGGCTACCCAAGAGAGTTAGTCACCGATCAAGGAAGCCAGTTCACCTCTAACATGACTGAAGACCTTCTTGCTAATCACAAGATCAAGCACAGAACTTCCACTCCATATCATCCGCAAGCAAATGGGTAGGTGGAAGTCACTAATAGAGCATTGGAAGAGATTTTGACTAAGGTGGTGAGCAACAGTAGAAAGGATTGGGTAGATCGCCTTGTTGAGGCCACCTGGGCCTACAACACCACTTGGAAAACTACAACAGGATTCACCCTTATGAGCTGGTCTACAGGAAGAAATCTTTGTTGTCCATAGAGTTTGAATACAACACATTGAGGGCGGCAACTCAGCTGGACTTAGATCTTAGCCATGCTCAACGTGAAATATTACTGCGACTGAATGGATTAGATGAACAGAGAATGCATGTCCTCCTCCACTCAGAAGTAGTTCAACTACAGAGGAAGATATGGCATGACCGACACCTCAATGAAAAGCAATTCTAGCCAAGAGATTGGGCGCTGCTGTATGACTCAAGGTACAACGGTTTCAAAGGGAAGCTGAGGACAAGATGGCTACGAGCATATGCAGTGGAGAAATGTAATGACAATAGTTTATTCCTTATCAGGACCATTGATGAAGAAGCCATCCCCATGCTTGTCAATCAAAATCGATTCAAAATGTACAGGATGGAAAAATCAGTGTTGGTAGTGGAGTAGAGCTCTACCCCTATTCCACCCACACTTTGATCATAAAAAAAATATAAATTAAAAATAAAATTAAAAATAAAATAAAAAATTAAAAAGATCCTTGGATGAAAACCTTTTTGAGGCACCCAGGGTAGTCAGTGAGGGTGAAAACCTCAGGGAGGCACCCTAGTTGTCTCTAGATAAATTAAAAAAAAATGTAGAATAAAAAGATCCTTGGGTAAAAACCTCTTTGAGGCACCCAGGGCAGATAGCAAGGGTGAAAAACTCATTGAGGCGCCCTAGTTGTCTCATCGAAAGAAGAAAAAAAAAGAAATGAAAAGAGAGAAAAAAGAGAAATAAAAAAACAAGAAAAGAGAAACACGAAAACAGGACTAATCTCTCTGAAGTAATTGCAGGTTGCAGGGAATACATTACAAGAAAAGAGGGGCACGAAAAACGAGGATACGGGTCTGTACCAAGCTCCAGGATATCCCTTCAGACACCCCATCTATGGCCACTCACCTCTCCAAGGATTTTGTCACATTCGGGTCAAGGTTGGGCCTTCTACAGGAAGTTCTAGGCTTTCTACGCGAAGTTCCAGGATTTTCTACAGGAAGTTCCAGGCTTTTCTACAGGAAGTCCTAAAGTTTTACAGGAAACATCCTGTAGAACATTCGGATGAGCCAAATTCAAGTTTGAAAGGGAATATGATGGTTTGGATTAGTTTGTTAGGCCTGTAGCCATCCCTCTATTCAATCCAACACCATGTGGCACCCTGTTCCATCTCTTGACACCTCTGTCATCCACCTGGTTGTGTGTTCCTGCACAGTCATTTCAGAAACCCTGTTTTCCTCAAGTTGAGTACAAAGAAAAATTTCAAGGGAAAAAAAAATCAAACAGCAAAGGCTTGCACACTCTACCTGTTCAAAGCTCCATCTAGACTCTTGATCAACGCAGCCAGTCCTTGTTCGCAAAATGGCCCTCCTCATTTAGCTTGCATCTCAGGAGGAGAAGTATTACACAGTAATTTGTCACTGTTGGTCACCGTCCCTGTTACCCCTATTTTCGTACATTGGAGGATACATTCCGGGACCTGTGACCAGTGACATAGCCTAAAAACACTTGCATTATGTTCCCCTGAGTATGTACTTCATGTTCCCTGAAGACACCTTTTGCAAATTATCCCTGAAAAGTTCCCTTTTTCCATTGGCATAGGTACACAGTGTCTTATCCACACCAATCACTGAGATCCTCAAAAAGGGGCGCGCCTATTGGCGCTCTGTCCTATAACAACACTCGCGCCAACTAAGTTTGGTAATGATTTTTGGCAAATGCGCACCCATATGTTTTTTCCTTTCAGATCATGAAGTCTTTTGAGGGAAAAAATCCATCTGATAGAGGTCGAGAGTCATCGTCTATCCTTGACATCTATCCTCAGTAGCTTTTCGGAGATAATGTCAATCCACAATGGGCGTCCTGGTGCATTGAATCTTCCTCCCTTCTCCATTTATAAAAGTCTGTTCTCATGCATTAGACAAGCTATTTAGGGAGTTCACAAGGGAGTTCTAAGAGTTCTGGAGTAATGCTAGAGTGATAGTAAGAGTTTTGAAGCATAGGGAGGTTATGCTGCCAGAATCCTGAGAGAGAGAAGGTCTATTGCAAGGCATACATAGCTGCTCACCCAGAAAGAGAATAGGTTCAACGTCAGAACCTTGGTTGTATCTTTCTCTGCCTATTACTCATTAATAGACGACTATCATTATGGTTCCACTCATGTGTCTTTATTGTGATGGTTTAGTTGTATCCTTTCTGACTGATACATAGTTGCATTTCCCGGATTTTATGCTTGTATTTATCTTGTTCTTTGCATGTGCAGGTGTCTGTTCACGGAGATCGCGAGGATTGTGACTAGCTGAAGCGAAAGAACGGAAGCGACGACCCTTCTACAAGTACTAGCGTTGAAATCCAGGTAGGTCTTCATCATCGATCTTTGATTTACAATTAGGAACCTGCATGTTAGAGTTGTTTGATTATTGCTAGACCCCATTTGGGCTAGTGGGATCGCCTCTGTCTGCAGAGGGGATTTACTTGTTCAACAATTTGGAGACTCCGCTGGGGAAGCTAGCTTATTGTTCGATTTGTAAACTTTGGACGGAGCTTGAAGTATGGCCAGATAGCCTTCGAAACACTATTGCTTTGCATTAGTGAAGTAGGTCAAAGCCACTTCAGTCAATCTATGGTTTGGTTTACGGACTGAACAATTTCGAGTTTGTCTTGCATGTTAGTTTTCTCTTGTTTGCTTGCTTGGATAGCTTTCTGGATTGAATTTCTTGCTGTTTCTTGCTTCCTGGCCTTCCTAGAGACTGTAAACCAAGCATTGGACCACTTGTTTTTCTTTTTAACTTGGCAAACTTTATTAGCCCGGATTTTCCTCTGACAGTCGCGCCAGTTGGCGCATGTTGCTAACTGACAACCCGCGCCAATCCCTTTATAGCGCGAGTTGCAGCCTGACAGTCGCACCAGACCTGTTAACCTTTTCAGATCGCTTGTTTGCAAGCCTTTTGAGCTTGGATTTGTATCTTGCCATATCTTTTGCAGCTTCTAGAAGTGTGTTAGACCTTTGTATGACTGGTTATTACTTTTATCCTTCAGTTGTTTGCTTACTTCTATCGATTTTGTATCCTAGCCCTAGAACACCTAGTGGCTTTGCATGTCGAGCCTTCTGTGGGAAGTTGTGGTTCGATAATCCAGTCAACTTTTTGGTTGTTTTCCGCACTCATCTAGTGGTTGTGAAAATTTGGTATTCTATGCTTCAAGTGATTCACTTCTAGCTTGTTTGATTTTTGCTTGACTTCATCTTAACTTAGATCATATGGTTCATTGAAAGTATTTGTGTTTTTCCTTGCTTTGACAGGTCATCTTGATGTTTCAGAATTGGTTCTATTTCCATTGAGTGAATTGTGTTTGTTTTCACTTGTGAATATCTTGTTTACACTTGTGAATATCTCTTGAGATTTGTTAAGTGCATTATGCTATCTTAAAAAGAAAGAAAAACAAAAGATCTTTTTGCATTATATTAATTAGCATTTATTGTTATTTGTTGCTTTTAAAAAGGAAAAAAAAACTTTTATTTCTTGTTATTAGCTGCATTAGGATCTTTGTTGATCATTTTGTTTGTGTAAAGATCTCAACTCTCCTGTAGATAGAGTTCATTGAATGAAATGATATAATTTTGGCATATAGTTTGCATTTAGGAAGTTTC
>APFE030161661.1:0-13023 GCA_000404065.3 Pinus taeda
TTGGATATTTGTGGCTTTGTTGATGCAGACTAGGCTAGAGATCTGGATCAAAGAAGATCTAAAAGTGGGTATGTGTTTAACCTATTTGGAGGTGCAGTCAGTGGATGAGTAAGAAACAATCTATAGTGGCACTATCAACTACAGAGGCAGAATACATGGCAGCCACTCATGCAAGCAAGGAAGCAGTTTGGTTGCAGAGATTGTGTTCAAGTATGGGTTAGTACAGGGAGCTATAAGGACAGACTGTGACAGCCAAAGTGCAATTTTCTGCAAAGAACCCTGCTTATCATTCAAAGACAAAGCACATTGATGTTCAGTATCACTTTGTGAGGGATATGATAGAAGACAAAAAAGTGTTGCTGGTAAAGGTGGACACTTTGAAGAATACTGCAGATGCATTGAAATATGTGAGCTCTGAGAAGTTTTCTTGGTGTAGAGAAACAATGGGCGTTGCAGGGATGGATAAATGACTAAGCTTTGTTGTGGCCCCCTGTGGAAAGAAAACAACAAGTGGGAGAATGTTGGGTTGTGTTATATTCTTTTCACGACTAGCCCACATAGTTAGCCGGGGGGTTAGAAGGGGGGCAGAGCCCTCCCTTTGTTGCACCAATTTCATAGTGGGGTGGGTCATAGGGGGTTTGAGGGGTGCAAGTAACCCCATTCTATGGGGTCTGGGGCAGCACCCCGAAATTTTTTGTTTTTGGACCCTATATTAGGTTGGGCAGACCTACCTATGGTTTTGTGCATGATTTTTTGCACATGGTTTTGGAAACGACGGTTTTCGGTCCATGGTATTGGATGCTTCAACATGTATAAATATGTATTATAACATTGAAAGGAACATAATGAAAAATCAAGCTAGTAGTCTCAGTTTTGCGATCCAGGGGAAATCTCTATGTATATGTGTTTCATGTGTTATACTCTCACATTGTTTATTTTCTGTGTTCTAGAATTCGTATGCAGGTAATTTTGTTACAGGGTTAAAACCTACATGTCTTTCATGCTCGTGTGTTCCTTTGAAGCTGCGTATTACGACAAGATAGCTTGTGATGTCTTTCATGCTTGCGTGTTCCTTTCAAGATGCGTATTATTACAAGCTTCTAAGGGGATCACTAATTTTCCCTCCCGTTGTGTTAGAACCCTTCATGAAATACACTTGACCTTCCATAGAGTCACACACTTGTTTCACTAAATCCATAAGTACACCACTCTATGTGTTATTGTAGCCAAGGCACATCATTAAAACCCACTTCTTTGACAACCGGGCCGTATTCCAGATGGGGCTCCTACACCAAATGGTGTGAGTTCTGATTGGGACTTCATATCGGGGAGACCCCATGAATGTTGGCGAGTCCAACACTAACATTTATAGCACTAGAAGGAGGGCCATATGACAAGTTGAGTCGGTGAAGTCTGTTTGAACTTTCCTTATATTTAACAACTTCTTCCCAAATATTAGCCCCAACATGTTTTTCCAGAACCGAAAAATCTAAAAGTGCCAGTGGGAATCATTAATGACTTGTCACATCTCAAATTTGATAGCTAGGGTGGAACAACCATTTTTGAGCACATCACTCCCTTCCTCGAATTCAACAAAAAACACATCATTCACTGTGAGGATACTCCTTGCAGGTTGTTCATTCTCACATACGAAGCACGCGTAAAGGAATGATGTTACAATTGATGATCACTTCCATTCATTCTTTCGAACATCTTGTCAAAGAGCTCTACCGCACCTTTGACAAGTATGATTACAAATCTGTTTCCAATAAAATCATATCTTTACGAAAGGCACTTGATGAATCACTTAATGATTTTCACGACCGTTTCATTCATTTCTGTTATGAATTCTCTTAAGATGATATTGATTGGAATTTAATGAAGGATAAGTTTGAATTTCTTTTTCACATTTCAATGAATCCAAAATAATATGAATCTTTCAAAAGTCTCCAAACATACACTAGTATTGGAGCTTCTAAATTTGTGACAAACGAAGTTGCTGTTCCAAGTGACTCTTCGTCTTCCCCTCATCAAATAGCCCCATTTATGTAGGTTGAGTTTGGACAACTTGATAATTCATCCATGGATATACCACCATCTTCTTCCAACTTTCATATTTAGAATTTAAATGCAAGTTGGGACTATGACTCTGATTGAGACTTGTTATGATCACCGGTTTCAACTATTTCTTTTGATGTTCATGAGGATTAAACTCAGGATGGATTTAGTCTTGTCCAGCCAACTTGCGATATCATTTATGATGACTATGTGTGGGATTTTTTTCTGAACATGAATCTGCAATGAAATTTGATCTTTCTCCTTCTTCTCCTCTCCCTCATTATCCTGACATTTTCCACGATTCTATCATTCATGTTGAATATTTTGAAGAATCAGTTTCTGATCATACTCAGGACTCATGGTATGTCAATTTTTTCATTTGAACATGGAGAGGGAGAATCTTCTCTTTAGAATCTCTCCAATCCATCATCTGATTTTTTTGCAGAAAAATAGGGTGAAATTTCTTGTTTTTAATATTCCCCTCCTTGCAAATCATCAGATCACGAGGATTGTGTTGTTTTCGATGATGAACTTTATGATCATGGTTGTCAAGATATTTTTATCATTTTATCTAGTCACGACTCTGATATTTCCGTTGTTGATTTTTCTAAGCCACTGTTCTTTGATAATCTATCATCTGATGTCTTGGAACCACCCCAAGTTGTTGAGGCACTTCAACCCACGCTAATGGCTATGTTAAGTTCTCAAATTCTTGGGGAAAGTTCCAATAATGATCAAGAGAGTACTATATTTTGAAAGGATCCCCATCATTCGATCACACCAATTTAAAATCAATATGTTCTATAATCTTCACATCCTATGTCAGTTTCACATGATCCTATCTCTCAATCATTGGAGGAATCATACCTGACAAGATCTATTGTGAAGTGTAGGTTTTCCTCTTTCTTTATGTTTGCCAAGTTTACAAGTTCAAATGCCTGCTCTCATATGTCTTGTTGTTGCGATGTGTGCGAGAACCATTATGCACCCACACAATGTCTCACATGTGCTTTTCTATCATATTTTTATGCATTCATTTTCAATCTTCAAATGCTATGGCAAACATCACTCTATATTTCTTGTTTGCTGATATATTTGAATATATTTCTTGATGTGTGTTCCCTTGCCCATATAGGCCAGCATATGCATCAGTGGTTACATTGGAAGTTTCATTTCACGTAAGCCTGACCTATTCTTGGTTAGTTTAGGAGTAGCAGTAGTTGATCTGTTTTCCTTGTTTTGTTTTACTTTGATTTACTTTTTGTCCTGCCCCTTTTCTTACCTTTCCTTTCCATCGTAGGATAGATTCCGCACAAGACCATGTTTGGTTCCCAAAGCAAGAATGGTAAAGTCTAAGAGGAAGTTGTGCTACTATCAATTCTTAGCTATCTATTTATTCTCTCTCTTTGCATGGATATTGTATATTTTAGTTGATGATACCCTGATGGAAAATATGTTCTTCCTTAGAGAGAATCGTAGTGGATTCACAATACTTAAATATCTAACTAGTACCACCTACTCTAATCGTTTTTTTATAATTGTTCAATTTTGTCTTGTCAACCAAGTCAAGTAGAGTAAGGAGGGGAGGAAAATTTAACAAGAGAACTATATTTTAGAGGTGTATAAAATTGTTTCTCTAAAGGGACAACCTATTCTACTCCCAATAAGTTGGGATCTTTCTTCCACCTCATTAAATCAATAAGTGCATATGCACAGTTCTACGAACAAAAATGAAAAAAACTAATAAAATGCGAAAGAAGAGAAAAGCTTCCTGTGAAGAGAGGTAAAGAAAGCAACTCCGCTGGGGTACTGTACAGACTCGCTGGCAATGGAGCAATGTTTGTGTCCCTGAAGTGACTCTGTCGGGGTACTATTCGAGCCTTCTAGTAGCACAACAACACCAAAGATGAAAAATAAGAATTTGACAATCCTATTTCAATTATGTATCAATATACTCCTTATCCCTTGAAACAACTAAAGTTTGACTTGTTTTTGAAGTGTGTCACCGATGAAGAGTATGGTAGGGACTATATCTTTAACGTAAGCTAAGTAAAGAAGCTATGGTAACCAATGAACTAAACAATACTCCCTGAAGAGTTAGACCTGTTGATGAGCCCCATAAATGGGTAATTATATGGGCTCATTTTGCCTCCTAACTCAGCTTAATACACCATTCTCATTAGTTTATTGCATGTTTTTTATTATATTTATGCTAATAGAGTGAATTGGGTTAGTCATTATGTCATGAAGTCTAATGTGTGCTTTATCCATATTTTTGGTCAATTTTGAGACAAAGTCAAAGGTTTAATGAGCATTTGGCAGCCAATACTTGAGGAAAACAAGGGAGAGGTTTTTAGGAAGGTGTCCCCCTCATTTATGACCCCCTACTTTGAATCCTCCTTCAGAAGGCTTGGAGCACAAGCAGACACATCAATGAATAAAAAGGGCAGCTGAGCAAGTGAAGAAGAACTGATGTCTATCTCTAGTCTTGGAAGCCAAGCCTCCTTGGTCTTAGGAGAGCTGTTGGGGTTCCAGTTGTATAAATAGGGGGCTTAGGGCCTCAATAGGTTAGTTGGATTTTAGTCAAACTTTCGCACTTTTGTTGCAGCTCTTGCTCAGCCCATTTCGAGCTTACTTTTGTGAACAATTTTATGTAATGTGACTATTATTTTGATAATGGAGATGAAATATTTTATGAGCCAGCATTGAGTTCTTCTAGGGGGTTGAAGCTCTTGGGTTAGGGCCCAAACCAAGCTACCCAGCACCTCTTGTTTTGTATTTATATATTTTGTTGCAATTCATGAATTAGTTGCTGTTAGATAGATTTATTCCTTAGAAAAATAGGTTGCTTTTTGGTGATTTACATAAGCTATTTCCATTTCAGTTGCTGAAGTAGGTAAAATAGTGGTAAGGGAAAGATACAAAAATGCCATCAACAGATCCTTGACCTCCTTTCCTCCCTTTGGGACCATGAACTGAGGTCAAGGTTTGCTTGCTACCATAAAAACACAGTTTTTGCTTCTTCCATGCAATTTCTAGTGTTGCAATTTGATTTAGAGGTCAATGCTTTGCTTCAAATCCATTTCGCCATACTCATTTTTGTTTCTGCAATAAATCTCTTTCCATGCTTTCCTTTCCATATAGCATTGTTCAACATTTTATTTTACTAGATCAGAATTTAGGTTAACATGAGATATAACTCTGTTTTTTTGGTGCAGCTAGTTCTTTTCTTGCTCAGTTTCGGTGTTTGATTTGCAGCTCTCTTATAGTACATCTCTACTCATAATAATACAATAAGGCAGCCATCACCATCTCTTTTTCTACATGTTTCATAGGTCATTCACAACCCTTCACAAATCTGCCCTAATTTCTGCACTTTTCTCATAAGCTTTCCTCTCGTCTTTTGAACAAATCCAACCATCATTTTCTTTCCTAATCGTCCTTGATGAACTTCAGACACCTTAACACATCCCTCTAGTCTTCAACTACCCTTTCCTGCCATTTTTCCACCTTTAAAACCCCAAAAACAACCCTCGGCATCCTTCTGTAGATCCTCCTCTAGATCCTCCTGGAGATCCCCTGCAGCCACTTGTAGAATTTCCTGTAAGTGACTTTGTGAAGTCCGATTGTAGGGAAATCCTCCAAAAGGTTTCTAGAGGCCTCTTAAGACCCCTCCACACCTTCCTACACCTCTAAAAATCCCAAAGTCACCCTCCATCGCCACCTAATCGCTGCCACATCCCCAAACGAATAAGTTATATGCACAACAATTTCATATAAAATACATAAAAATCCAAAAAAGACAAATTTTCCTCATTTCCTTCTAGAAATTGCTTGAATAGGTGTAGTTTACTTCCTCGGTAGGTAATGGCACTCCTTTCCTAGATTTTCATCTCTCTTCTTGCAAAAGTAGTGTTAGTCGGTAAATTAGGGTTTGCTAGGTTTACTGCACATTTTAGTCTTCTTTCTCTTTCTACAAGTACAATATCCTCTGTAGAGTTAACTTTCTTTCATCACATTTAAAGCTTCTTCTGGAATTCATAGTAGCTAGCTTGAGCTCCTAGTGATCTTGCGCCAGCTGACCAAGTGACATACTGCAATAGGAATTAGTACTTGTGCATACAACACCATTGCTTCCAAGTTTGTTATGAACTACGGAGTTGATAAAAGTAAAGTAGGAAGCCCCAGGAGTTGTAGCATTATTGTTGCAATACTGGTGCTCACCACTTTTTGGCGCCATTTCCAGGGAAGCGTTAGAGTATGTTGTGATTACTACTTTTCTTCTATTTGCTACTGCAACATTCTGCTAAGTAATTCATTTCAGCAAAAGTAGAGTAGTTGTTCCTTTCAATTCCTGCATTTCCTTACTTTCATTTCAATTCTGAAATTTCCATTTTAGCAAAAGTAGATTAGCCCTTTCAATTCTGCAATTTCCATTTCAACAAAAGTAGATTAGTCATTTCCTTGCTTTCAGTTTAGTTCTGCAATTTCATTTCAACAAGTTCATTTTAGTAGTTGCAATTTGTTCGTTCAATCAATTTCAGTTTTGCAGGTACAAGTAGAAAAAACAAAAATCACCCAAAAAAGAGATTCCCTTTCATGCCTCATAGGAACAAAGATAATTTAGGGAAATTCCTACCCAACACCCCCACCACATCACAAAACCACCCTTCTCTCTTTTTCGGTGGCAGTGATCCAAAAGAACTTTTAGGTGAACAACCAGAGATATTTGAAGAAACTATAGGAGAAGAAGAGGAAGAAACCATCCCTCCTAAGACAATGGCTGAAAATAGAAATGCTAGGGGGAATGGAGAAAGAGTAGAGGGTACCTTTCCAATCCAAGAAACCAATGGGGAGACTAAAATGAAGAACATAAGCCCTTCAGCCCTACCTCACTTCCATGGATTGACTACGGAAGATCCTGACACCTTTTTGTTTGAGTTTGCTGTAATTTGTCAGACCTATGACCATGCAGAAGATGAGTAGAAGTTGAAACTGTTTCCTTCTACCCTCAAGGATGTAGCGTTGCACTGGTTCATGGGGTTACCTGGCAACAACATCACAACTTGGGCTCAGATGCAGCAAGCCTTTAATAACAAATATCGGGACTACTATAGGTCAAAAGATACCAAGGAAGAAATCTTCCGAATGAGCATGGGAAGTGATGAATCCTTGGAAGATTATGAAGAAAGATTCCAACTCAATTATAAAAGGGCCAAGTGAACACTTGACCCCAAATCTCTGAAGTTGGTCCTGCTCAGAGGAATTATGGAAGACCTTCTAGACACCCTCCATTTGCTGGCTGGGGGAGACATCTACCAACTACCTTATGAAGACATAAAGACTGTTTTTAGAAACGATTTTAGGACAACCAGAAAGAGAGGTAGGGAGAGTCAACCCATAGCCAATACCTCCTCATCCAGTTTGTCCCTCAAAGGTGAACTTGGAAACATGTTGGAAGACTTCAAGAGTGAGATGTTGCAGACTCTTCCCATGCAAATGGATACCTTGCATATCAAAAGGAAACAAGAGGAAGCAAAGAGGGCTTTGGCCATTTTTTGTCCTAGGTGCACCAAAAGGCATCTTAGGAATGAATTTCCATTGAACTCTATAGAGGTTTGTTCAATCTGTGAAGAAGATCATTCTATAGATAAGTGCCCTTCCTTTCCCGGACTTAAAGCTGTATACCAAGGGGCCGAAGGAGCCATTGAACCACTCTATTTCATGAACCAAAGGAGACCAAATGGACTTAGACCTTACCAGCAGGGAATGCAAGGGACTTCCCAGGCATACTACAACCCCAATCAAGCCACTTCCATACCTTCTTGGGGTCCCCCTGCTCACCCTTCCTGGTCCACACCTCCTCCTTGGTCATATCCATCTCAATATCATGCTCAACTAGCCACTCACTCATTTCACTCCTATGCTCAACCACAACCTCAGTGGAATGCATCTCCTTAGGGGTGGAGGCCCCAGTACAACTCTCCTCCCGCTCTTTTGCCTACACCACCTGCTCAATCTTAACCATTGCCTCCTGCTCCACCAAGGCAACCCCAAATGCCTACTCAACCGAACCCGAACCCAAATAGCAGACAGGCTTGACAAGTATATAGTGGGGAACCGTCATGCCCAACCTATGTTGTGGAGATTTAGGAGATTAACCTGCGATCTGGGAAGGTTCTCCCAGACAGCCAGCCTCCCCCTAAGGAGGATGAGGAAGATAAAGAGGAAAGTGAATCAAAAGTGATTCCACCCTTTCCTGAGAGATTATCTGGGACAACCCAACCTACCCCAGAGGAAACTGAACTTCTGGGAGAATTGAAACAACTATGTGTAAAGATACCACTTCTCCAAGCCATAAAATATGTGCCTATATATAACAAGATGAACAAAGAGAAGTGCTTCAGACATCCAGGCAGGCGCAAGAGAGATGCCCCAACCATCAATGTCATAGGACAACTATCCGACCTAATGTTGGGGCAGGTAATTTATCTGAAGTATCTAGGCCCTAGAAGCCCAGTAGTTGATGTCCACATCAATGGCATCATGATTCCCCATACCCTGATTGATCTAGGGTTGCCATTAATGTGATGACCAAGGACATTATGCTCAAGCTCAACCTCCAGGGCTCCCTCAGAAAGACCACAACTGTACTGTAGTTAGCAGACCGCTCCATTGTGACCCTGGAAGGGATTGTGGAAGATGTGATGGTCTCCATTGATTCTTGGGAGTACCATACTGATTTCTTGGTTCTCCAGTCGAAGGAAAATCTCACTGGGTATCCTCTCATCTTGGGAAGACCCTGGTTGGATACTATAGATGCCTACGTCAGCTGTCGAGCTGGGAACATGACAATCAAGAACGGGCATATGTCTAAGCAGCTAATCCTATACCCTCTTGCCCAACCCTTGCTATAACATGATCTACCTCTCTGGTTGGAGGAGGAGGATGAGGATGAAGTCTATGTTGCACCACTATGTACAATAGAAATCGCCATGGGGGGGGGAACAACAAATTGAGGATGATATCATTGAAAATTTAATTCAGATTCCACCCCGCAGTATTTTTCCATTAGAAGATCTAGCCAAAGAAACCCAAGACAATCCCTTAGTTGATTCCTGTGTGGCCGACCCGACCTCTCTCATTGTTAAGAATATAGAGTTCGGCCTTGAAAAAACTTTGAAAATCAACTCATCCCTATCCACCTCCTAGGAAAAGGAACTGTGTAGCTTATTGAGAAAACATTTAGATGCCTTCACCTAGAGCTATAAGGAGATGAAGGGAGTGCACCTTCAGTTTGTACTCATCACATTTACATTAAGGAAGATTGAAAACCAGTCAGGTAGCCTCAAAGGAGGATGAATCCAGCCCTTAAAGAAATTGTCAAGGAAGAATTGCAAAAGTTACTGGATGCAGGATTCATGTACCCCATCTCCGACGGCGAATGGGTCTCTCCTTTGGTGCTAGTGCCAAAGAAAAATGGTGAGTGGAGAATTTGTGTCGATTATCAAGAATTGAACAAGGCCACCAAGAAGGACCATTTTACTTTGCCTTTCATAGATCAAGTGTTAGATGGTCTGGCGGGGAAAAAGTTTTTCTCCTTCCTAGATGGGTTTAGCAGGTACAATCAGATCCAAATCTGCCCGGAAGACCAAGATAAGACCACTTTCACTTGTCCTTGGGGTACCTTTGCATTCAGGTCCTTCCTTTTGGTTTGTGCAATGCTCCCGCCACTTTCTAAAGAGCAGTATTGAGTATATTTTCTAAACTGGTTCATGATGCAGTGGAAATATATATGGATGATTTTACTCCTTATGGTTCTAACTTTCAGGAAGCTTTATCTAACCTGGGAAAAGTTTTGGACAAGCATATTGAAATGAACATGTCCCTCAGTCTGGAAAAATGTGAATTCTTGATGACTGAAGGGACCGTGCTAGGTCATGCAATATCTAAACAAGGATTATAGGTGGACCCCAACAAAATTGCCATCATCCAAAGCATCCCACCTCCTCAAAAGGTGAGAGATGTCCAAAGTTTCCTAGGCTTAGTGGGATATTACAGAAGATTCATTAAATATTTTAGTAAGTTAGCCTCTCCATTGTTTGGTCTTTTGGGAAAAGGTGTTGAGTTCATATGGACTGAAACCTGCCAAGAAGCCCTAGATACCTTGAAAAGTAAACTTGTGACTGCCCCAATTTTGAGAGGCCCAAACTGGGCCCTACCTTTCCACATTCACACAGATGCCTCGAACAAAGCAATAGGAACAGACTTAGGGCAAGTTGATGAAAAGTTACCTTATGCCATATACTTTATAAGTAAAAATTTGTTAAAGGTAGAGTTAAACTACATGGTAACCGAGAAAGAACTCCTAGTTGTAGTACATTCTTTAAATAAATTCAGACATTACATCACATGTTATCAAACTTTTGTACACACCGATTATGCTACAATTAGGTATCTAATGAACAAACTAGATGTAAATGTTCCCATTATTAGGTGGTTGCTTTTATTGCAGCAGTTTGACTTAACCATTGTTGATAATCCTGGTAAGGAAAATGTTGTTGCTGAATTTTTGTCTAGAGTAAATTTGCCTGTAGGTGAGGAAGGAATAGTGGATGATCAAATGCTAGATGGGCATCTATTTTCTATCTCAGTACTCTCCCCATGGTTTGCTGATATAGCAAATTACTTGGTTTCAACACAATTCCCACCACACCTGTCCTCAATAGAGAAGAGAAAGATCATGAGAAAAAGTGCCCCTTTCACTTAGATTGGGGGAAATCTCTTCAAACTTGGCCCGGATCAGATTTTGAAAATATGTGTCAGGGAGGAGGACATTTTTGACATTCTCCTGACCTGTCATGATGGGCCTTATGGAGGCCATTTTGTAGCAAAGAGGACTGCCTTCAAAATTCTGCAAGTAGGTTACTATTGGCCCACTTTTCATCAAGATGTGAAGAGATATATCAACCATTGCGATCAGTGCCAAAGGATGGGGAAACCTACTCCAAAGGATGAGATGCCCATGTAGCCTCAAGTGACTTTTGAGCCATTTGAGAAGTGGGGCATGGACTTTGTGGGTCCTATCATCCCTCCTTCAAAACAGAAACAATACATCATTGCGTGCACTGATTATCTGATAAAATGGGTAGAGACAAGCAATCAAGGCAGCAACAGAAGAAAAAGTAACCGAGTTTTTAAGAGAGAACATCTTATATAAGTTCAGGTATCCAAGAGAACTGCTTACAGATAAAGGCAGTCAGTTCACTTCCAATCTGATTGAAGACCTGTTCACACATCATAAAGTCAAGCACAAAACTTCCACCCCTTACCGTCCACAAGCCAATGGACAGGTGGAAGTCACTAATAGAGCTTTGGAAGAAATTTTGACCAAGGTAGTGAGCAGTAGCAGAAAAGGTTGGGCAGACCGATTGGTTGAGGCCACTTGGGCCTACAACACCACATGGAAGACCACCACTGGGTTCACACCTTATGAACTGGTCTCAATAGAATTTGAATACAATACACTAAGGATGGCAACCCAGCTGGACCTAGACCTCAGCCATGCACAAAGCGAAAGGCTACTCCAGCTCAATGGATTGGATGAACAGAGATTGTAGGCCCTTCTCCACATAGAGGTAGTCTAGCTTCAGAGGAAGATACGGCATGACAAAAATATCATGGAGAAGCAATTCCAAGAAGGACATTGGGCGCTGCTCTATGACTCAAGGTATAAAGATTTCAAGGGAAAGTTGAGGACAAGATGGCTAGGGCCCTACATTGTAGAAAAATGCAATGACAAAGGTTCGGTTCTGATCAGAACAACTGATGAGGAAGCCAACCCCATGCTTGTCAATGGGCATAGGTTGAAAATCTACAAGAAGCCCCTCTCCCAGTGAGAATTCATTGAAGTTCTAAGTAAAACCATGTTGGTTGTGGACCAAGCCTCAGCCTCCACTTCACCCACTCACTGAAAAAAAATAAAAATAATAAGGACTCAAGTGAAAACCTCTATGAGGCGCTTGAGTCCCATCATTGGGTTGAAAACCTCTTTTGAGGCAACCCAATGATGAAAAAACAAAAAAAGGGGAAAGAGAAAAAGATCATGGGGTGAAAACCTCCCTTGGAGGCGCCCAGGGCAAGCAAGTAGGGTGAAAACCTCCTGGAGGCGCCCTGGTTGTTTTTTCAAAAAAAAAAAGAAAAAAAGAGAAAAAAAGGAAGAAGAAATTGACTTTTAAAGTGCATTGCAGGTTACAGATGGACCATAGGAAGCAAGGGGACATGCCACAAAGCCTATTACAAATCCTCTATACTATTCTCCACCATTTCTGATTTTTTCTCCACCTCTCTATGTTTTATTCTGAAGACTGTGCATCCTATAGGAAGCCCTGTGTGTTCTATAGGAGGCTCCTGTAGAAATCACAGAGAGCTCGAAATGAAGTTTACAAAATAGTTGAAGAGCTGGGAATTTTCATAGAGAGCCTGTAGGCCATTCTACAGCTATCCACCATCCTAACCCTCCATCCCACACCTACACCACCTCATTTCCATTGATTTCATTCCTTCCTGCACAAAAAACACAGAAACTAATTTTTAAAAAATAAAGGAAATAAAAAAGAACATCACCTTAGCAACTCACCTGCAGCTTACCAAATCCCTCTCCATTGCTATCAGAATCCTTAGTAGCATCCTCACAGCTCCCAGCACAAGCATCAGCTCAAAATTTTAGAGGGAGAAGCAGTTACAGGAGCTCCTATAGGATTTCCTGTAGCAGCTGATCCCCTTAAAACCAAGCTCCAACAGCGAAAGAGGTGTAGCCATAAGAATGTAGAGGATGGCCGAAGCAGGATTCAGCTAAAAGGCACCTGTACAAAGAAACCAAGCACATATCAAGAAACAAAAAGCATATAGCTAAAGGGATACAGGCATGTAGCACTGGAATTTGAGCATGCAGCTACAACAGAA
>APFE030161664.1:0-14389 GCA_000404065.3 Pinus taeda
ACATCTCCAAGGAAAAATATGGTTTTCTCCATAACAGATTGATCCATGATGTTGTTTCGATGGCACAAAAATGTCTCCACTCCATCCACACAAAGATATTAGAAACGATTGTTATGTAAGTGGACCTGCAAAAAGTTTATGAACGTGTAGACTGGGCCTTTCTACGCATCGTTATTTCAAGGATTGGAAGGGAAATGTACAACATAGAATGGCTCATGGCTTGGTGACCCCTGTACAATATTCGGTTATCATAAATGGATATCCCTAAAAAAAATTGGAGTTGGGAGGGGTTTATGCCAGGGATGTTCATTATCGCCCCTCCTATTTATACTTGTTATGGATGGTCTTAGCCACAAGATTAGAGTTTCCAGAACTGAGAACTTATTTAGAGGTTTAATGTTGGGTAGAGGTATTGAGGTTTCACACAACTTCTCCGTAGATGATATTCTAACATTTGGGATGTTATCTAGATCACAATGGATTGCACTTCACCACATTTTCAGCAGATTTGGTGCGGCTTCAGGCCTTATGATAAATAACGGAAATTCCATTCTCTTATATGCATGTGGGAATCGTAAGGATATCGAATACATTGCTAGTATATTTGGTGTGGCCACACAACCTATATGTGATGGATTGACATTCCTGGGTTTCAAAATTAAACCAAAAAATACAGAAATAATCACTAGTTGCGGATAGTGGAAAATTCTGCAACAAACTCTTTGGATGGGTGCACCGTTGTCTCTCTTTGGGGGGCAGAGTCACACTGGAACAATGTGTATTGCAATAGCTCACAGCTTATTGGGCACATCTATTTTGTCTCCCTGCTGCTATCATCAACAAAATCCGTGGCATTATCGCAAATTTCATATGGGCAGACTCCGGAGAACATCATAAATATCACCTGGCTAGGTGGGAAAGGATCATGATTCCAAAGAAATATGGAGGTTGGGAGATCTAAACATAAAAAAATTTGGGCGGGCACTTCTAATTAAGTCTTTATGGTGTGCGCTCTTCAGCAAGAGTCTATGGAGTGATATCATTCAAAAAAAATATTTGGGAGACTTGAAGGTGGAAGATTCGATAAGAGATGGACTCATTGGAAAAAACACGGGCTCTCTCATATGGATCAATGTTAAAAAAATCAAATATTGGTTCTTTAAGTGCATATGTTGTTCATTTGGCTCAAGAAATAACATCATCGTTGGAAGAGATAGGATTATGGGTGTTGACCCGGATATGGACATAACTAAAGACATCATATTCTGAATAAATTCCATGGGAATTTTTTATTTAGCATAGGCCATAAGAATGTGGACTGACATATTTCTTATCTGCAAAAAAGAAGTTGATATTGTTTTGAATAGCCCTCCAACAGAACCCTGGGAACAATATACCATTGCATTAAATAGATCAGGCATATGCAAATCAGAAGGTAGAGATCACATCAAGTGGGATGGTCTGCTTCACCAGGGCTTGATAATGGTGGTAGAAACATATCAATACATCTTATGCAACTCATTAAATCTACAACAAAATTGTTGTTTCGGGAAGTTTTGGAAGTTACAGGTACCTAGCAAGATTTTCATATATACTTGGCTGGCTTGGAAAGACAAATCGTTGACTTGGGAAAATATGAAGAAGAGAGGTATGAGTGGACCAGCACGATGCTCCCTTTGCATGAATTCTACATAAACAAACCAACATTTTATATTGGAATACCCGATAGTAGTCCAAGTATGGGATTAGATCTTAAATCTCTTTTCTTTCCCTCTGCTGAACCACGCCTCAATGGAACTATGTTTGCTTTGTTGGAGTAGGAGATGTATAAGGCAACAAGCTATTCCATTTTTTGTCTTTTGCAAACTATGGAAGGCTAGAAATTCCATTAGATTTGATGGCATGACACTCAACATTGATAGAATTGTTACAAATATTATCAATTAGGTTGAATCACAGGAGGAAAAACAAACACAGGTAATGGATTTGAATTACAAAAACATCCCTCCACACATCACTTTCCCTGCAGGATAATTTGAAAGAGTTGCACAAGCTGGAGCATGTTGTTGTGGTGTGTCCTTACATATGAACAATGAACAACAATACATGTTATACTGGTCTAGTGGCAATGTTACCAACATGTGTGCTTAAATCATAGCTTTATGGGGACTATTGTGGTTTGAAAAATAATTAAATGTTCAAATCATACATATTTTCAGTGATTCACAAGCTCTTATCAATGGTATGAATGGATATTCCTCCATTTCCCATCCTCATCTGGTGGGTTGGCTCAATCATAGTGAACATCTTAAAAAATCATTTTAGAACATTTATTTTCAACATATCCATAGAGAAAGCAACACCATGGTGGACGTTATGTCAAAGAAGGGACTCATTGTTGTTGGTGGTATGATATATTTTCATCTTCTAGAACACAACACCATCATTGTTGAGGACACCATAGTTATCCCATGGATTTGAATTGGACTCCTCTATTTTGGATGGACTAGTATTTTCTGTCTATATCTTGTGGAACTGTAACTTCATTTTTGGTTTTGGGTTTCTATGGGACATATCCTCTGTTGGCATTACTTATCTATGCTTTTGGTTTTTGTTTAGATATGTACATTCCAGATTGAATGTTGTGCAAAATATGCAATATCTGGAAAATATGTTTGTTCCACAGACCCCTAGAGTTTTTGGAATACATGATGTATAAGGAAAATTGGAGACAATTGTACTGGCATATTTAATACAAAATAGCATTTTTTTCCTTTTGAAAAAATAAAAAATAAAAAGAGGCTCCAGCTGTGGACACAAGTATTTAATTATTTTCCCACTCAATCATTTTGGAATTATCAGTTTTTTTTTCTTGAAAAAATATATTTTTCACTTTTTGAATTGCATAACAGTACACATGATAACTTCAAAACTGAATTGAAAATAAAATCTCAAATATATTTTAGACCTCAAACATATTTTAGAGCTTAACTAAATCTTATTTGAACAAGATCAAACAAATTAAAAGAAAAAACAGACAACACATTATCATTAGATATCTCTAACATAATAATAACCCAACATCTAATAACAAATATTTCTTGAATAACATATCCGCCAAAACATTATTTTACTTGCCTTTCTTCCATAATTACCATTAGCCCACCACTCGTGCTGAGATTAACCACCTAGACCCTTCACATTAATTGGCAGACACTCTAGATGGGATTAATTGTCTTGATACTTGTCTACAATCTGATGTGGAAAAATAGATTTTGTTAGCAGTCCTTGGATTGCTCTTGCAGATTAATATTTTAATTTATTAAATGATATACTTACTAACTATAAATAGAGTTAATATTTTCTTAAGTGAAATAATGGTATCGGTATCTAAAATCATGGCATGAATATTGCACTTGTATCTAAAAATTAAGTAAAAAAAATCGCCAATTAAGATATTTATATAACATTGTATTGTATATGACATTTTATTGTATAAAAGTTGCAATATCATTTTAAGGTGATGGTTTAATTAAATATTTAATTTCTTTTTAATAATTTTGATATATATATAAAACGTGTATTGGTCAATATTGAACTAATAGTGTTCAATATGAAATGGGTTGCTATAACCATGCCTTGACAAGGACTAATTAGAGATTCTCTTCCATATAATGATTCCATTACTAACATTTATAAAATTCAATATATTTTAATTCCTCTAGATTTGAACCTATAATTTTTTTGGGAGGAATCACATGTTCTTAACCATTATATTTAATAAAAGCATAGGCATAATGTAGAATAATAATTTTGATATGACCAAAAAATTCACATCCCCTTTTCATGTGGATACATCTAAGTGAAACCCATAATAATTATTTAAAAATATTTTTTTTTTTTTTTAGACCTATTTAGCATAACAATTTGTTTCTTACTTTTGAGATTTTGTAAGAGTTTAATAACACCCCCCATACATACATATACATATATATATATATTATATATATAATATTATATATATATATATATAATATATATAAATATATATATTCCATTTTTAGAGCTACATAATGATGATGATTAAAAAAACAATGGATATTTTTGCTTATGCTTACAAACCAACACAGAGACACCACAATGTTGTTTGTTTGTTGTTTGCTCTCCAACCACTCTAAAGGCCTAGGTTGGGTAAATGGATATTTTCATGTGGATACATCTAAGTACAACCTATAATAATTTATTTATTTTTATTTTTAAATATTGTTAAAGTTTTTTTGTGTAGACCTATTTACATAACAATTTATTTCTTTACTTTTGAGATTTTGTAGAAGTTAATAACACCATTCATATATATATATATATATATTCCATTTTTTACAGCTATGTGCATTAATATAAAGATGATGATTTAAAAAAAAAACAATGGATATTTTTGCTTATGCTTACAAACCAACACAGAGACATCACAAATGTTTGTTTGTTTGTTTGTTTCGCTCCAACCACTCTAAGCCTAGTTTGGGGAAAACCCCATTGTTGGATAAAAGAATGATCTTCCCTCTTGCAAGATTAGGGAAATGTAAATGAAGTATTAGTGTGAGGAGGTCCAGTGTTCAAATACCCCCTATTCACATTGTGTGTGCAGAAAGGGGCCTACATACGTGCCTAGATTTTATAGTGGTAGCGGTTGGAATCGACCTTGTGTCATACGAGTACAAGACTAGCATCGTTGTTGATTCCTCTACTCACAAAAAAAAGACCGTAATGATCCCTGAATCGCACTTCTAATCATGGGAGAATATGTTATATAGATGAGCTTATGGACCTTAACCCTAAACTCTAGAATTGTCCTCCATTAGAGAGAACAAAATTTCCATCTAAGAAATCTAGGGAATTCATTAATAGAGATCATTAATGAAGTTAAAATTTGGCTTCGAGATTGTAAACCCTATTGTGGGAGGGAGAACTGTAACAACCCGTGATGCATGTGATTACTATAAGAGATTTTCATTTGTTTATGATGTCATATTTGATTATTGATTATAGATGATAGCCTCTTTACTAATAATTGTTAGGTAATGCTTACAAGTGTGATCCTCCATGGATGATGATTGAGGTTTCCCTTGGTGGCTAGTTCTTGATGTAGAGCACCTTAATATGTCTTGCGCTCCATGCCAATAATTATTAAGCTTTGTGTTATGTATTGGCTACTCTCTTGTTAGACCATTAGTGCATTATATGGTTAGTCCAAATCTCATTTTATGAGGATTCCTTGTGAGATAAATGCTTGTCTTGAACATAGGCATGACCCAATACAAATAACCTTACTGCCTTATTATGATTAATCCTTATATTTGATATGATGGTGATATAATAAAGGTGATATGATGTACTAATGCCTTATTTTGACCAATAGGAGATGTTTTCTGACTATTGGCATGCCGCTTGGGAAACCAAATCAATGGAAAAATAACAACCCATTAGCACACTGCAATTTCAAAATAAAAAGGAGATGAAGTTTTCTATAGCATTTACAAGCTACCCTCAGCTTATAAAAGTTATCCTGAATCCAAAAATTATGAAAGATACCAAATCTATGCTTGCAAACTAAGAGGAAGGTGAGGTTTCCACCTCACTTGGTCTAGCCTCCACCTTAATGTTCAAATTAGGGGCCAACCCAGAAGTTGTACCTACTTCAAAGCTAGTGTTCCATCCCTCTATGTTGGTCAACTGAAGTTGAATTTCTTCGAGCAACAATATAAATTTATCCCTTGCAACATGTTGATCTAGCAAGACTCTATTAAGTAGTGTCTTAAGTTTCTAACATAAATCAATTGTCTAGAAATATTGATTCTCTCTACCATGCATGTGCCTTATGTATGACACCTAATTAAGGAGCTCCTCAATCACCTTTAAATATGAATGATGTTAAGTGTCAAACCACATGCCTTCCTCTAAGTTTGCAATCTCTTTATATACTTCCAATGGTGTTTGGTCATGGAAGAGTTGAGCAGAATATTTTCCATGAAAACAAACCCGCACAACTCCTAGGAAAAGTTGGCGTTTGCCACCTTGCTTGCATCATGCATGTTGTTGTGTCATGAAAAATAAAGGGAGGAAGGAAATAATTTGACTAGTAAAATAAGTCATCGAGGGGTTAAGGAGGTACAACCAAGAATTTTTTTTAAAGCCTTTGGTACAAACCAATGGGCCTATTGTTTCATAATCAAGGTGAAGATTCCATGTAGTAAATAACGAAGAGAATGGAAAGAAGGTGTTAGAGCCTAGATCAACCTCAGGCTGAAGGGAGGCAATCCTAGGATAACCACAAACCACGCTTAACCTAGTAGCTAGCCCTACCAGGTCGGGAGAGGGCTCTCTCCTTGTCATTCTTAGTTAAGATGACTGCAACTACAACTTGAGATGACTGAATTGAAATTAGATTTTAGGCTAGGTATAGTAGCTCAAGGTTTTTTGGTTGATTTTGATGATTGGTTGCTGGATCAAATGGAGCAAGCAGCTTGGGTCCGGGAAATCAAGTCAGATTTACAGATATGTTCTGTGGGGTGAGATAGATAAGTGTTTAGGCACTAGTAATTAGATGAGATGATGGATTTAAGAATGTTGAGGAGTTGAGGAGGGCATGAAGAAACCATGAATCCTCTTCAAACTGTTGAAAACATAAAAAACCAAATTCATTCCCAAGACAAAGCACTGTTATTAGTGTATTTTGTCTATCTATCTTGATTCATTTAGTTTAGAATAATGGAAGAGATTTTGAAACATATAACACATAGAAATAACTCATTACAGAAGAAGAAACAATACAAAAACACAATATCAAAAGAATCCCACAAAAATAGCTATAAAACTTGGTTTTATTCCCGGCCAATCTGCAGATACAAGTATACAATGTGTGCACCACTTCCAAAAGAGTCCAACCTTTACAAATGACTAAGAGAAAACATAATATAGGCATCAAACAACTCATGCTAGTCATCAGGGGTCGAATCCATGAGTCAAGGAGCTGTTTCAACAACATCTAAACTAGGAGCAAGAAAATAGGCAGTGGAACAACTTGCCTCTAAAACTAAGGAAACTGATACATTCAGTTCAAAACCACTTTTGATTTGATGTATCTATCCCATCAAGTGTTTTCCATCAATATTTACATCATATTACATCATTTACCATGCAAAATTTACCAAGAAAAGAAGAAGTCAAGTGCTGAAGAAACTAGGCGAAATTTGAGTTTTAGGCAAAATTGACAAAAATTTGCCTGACGCGTAGTGCCCTGAGCCTGATGCGCATCGATGCTTTAAAGAAGCTTTTGGAGGCCTTCTACTCATCCAAAATAGGCCCAAGATAGCTTGTTGGAAAGCTTTGCCTATCTTGTTTTTGTAATATCTTGAACTTTCTGATTTGGAGTTGATTTGCCCCTTCAAAAATCAATTCTCCTAAGACTGCTTCCTGTGGGTCCAAAAAGTGGCAGAGAGGGCATGTTTTGAGTTTTTTTGCCCTTTTGGTGGCCAAGATCTTCTCCAAAATTGATGAAACTTCCTGGGTTTGCTTATTTTTTTTTTTTTTTATTTTGAATCCAAATATATAATCTATTTGTCAAGAGGATACACCAATTCAATGCGCACCACCGGTGGCCCTGCACATCAGCTGAAATTTTCTGTGTTTCTAATTCAAAAATTGGAAAATGACAAAATTGTCTCAAAATTTGCCCAATTTTGGCTCAAAGCTGCATCATGGGTTACTTTGTTGGGCTAAAGTCACATCAGCCAAAATTTTGAGCTTTTCATCCTTCTTTTTTCCTTTTAAGGCCCTCCTTAATCTTGCCTTAAGGTGTTTGATCCTCTTGTTGCATACTCTATTTCGGGTCAAATAATGATGTGCCATATGCCTTAGCATCTTATCGTCTCTATTTGCTTTCTTTAGAAGCCCCTCAAGGTGAATGTTAACTCTTTCAAGCCATATTTCTCTATCATGCTCCACTTCTTGTTCAATAGGAGTAAAGGGAATCAGATGCTCTTTGTTGCTTTACCTTTGAAATTTTAGCATCTCTAACTCCATTTGGCTTTGCTTACCCTCTAAATGCTTATTTTCCTGCTCTAAGTAATTGATAATATATCTTCCTATAGCTATCTTGTCCTCTAGCATGTTAATGTAAGCCTCTCGTTCTTTCAAAAGCATTCTTTGATCAAAAGAAGGGCTATCTAGGTCTATTACCTGAGTATGATGAGGTGGCACATTAGAATCATGCTCCTCAAGCTGAAAATCCCTCTCAACATCATCACCAAGCTCCTCCTATGTAACCTTTCCTTTTCCTTTGTCAAGCTGCTACCCATTCTTTTCCATAGAACTGTCACTAAGGGTATCCTCCTCAAAATCAGGGTCACTATCTCTTTCCATTTTTGTCTCTTTGGGATGATTTGATGAATGATGGACAGTTATGTGAGGAAAAGATGAGTATGAAGAGATTTTATAAGAAGGAAAACAATGGTGACATGAAATGAGAGGGTAAGTGAGGTTTATAAGGAACTAGGGTTTGATGTGAGGGGGTTTAGAGCTTGGTGAAGGGATTAATTTTTGTAGGGAAATAGGGGAAGATGATATGGGTTAAGTAAGATGGGATTTAAAGCTGAATTTAGGGCAAATGATAATGGGAAAATGGAGACAAGTGACAAGAGCTTGAAATGGTGATAAATTAGGTAGAAGACAACTAGGGTTTTGAGTTTTAGGAGGCTAAAACCACAATTGTAGCATAAAAACCCTATGTGAGATCAAAAATGAGGTTACTTACTTGATTGGAAGAGAAATGCAACAATGAGAATGATTTGAGGTGAAGTTTGGTGGTTTTGAAGTCTTAATGGCTAATGCACAGTGCCTACTCACTAATGCACAATGCCTCTTTGATGCGCAGCGCCAGTGTAAATTAACACAGGAGAAAACTTCCTGATGCGCAGTGCCCCTCTGATGCGCAGCGCCCACCTCCCAATGTGCAACACCTTTTGCAGACCACTTTTGGAGGCCTTCCGGGTGTCCAAATTGTGTGTGTGATAGCTCATTGGAAATCTTATTGAGTCTACTTTCCAGAACATCTTGAATTTTTCATTTTGGAGTTCATTTTCCTTGCCAAAAGTCAAATCTCCCAAGACTGGTCAAAATATGCAGAATGAGGCTGCCTAAATGTAGAGTGTTGTTTCAGTCAACTTTTGAAGGTCTTCCTCAACTCCAAATTAATCTCATGATAGCTCTTTGGAAAGCTCTCTTTGTCTAGTTATCATTTGACTCATCAAGCAAGTCATTTGGTTATCCTAGCTAGGTTAAATATTGATTTTCCCAAGGTCACTCCAGAAGTGCATCAATCCTCCCGAGGCAATTATGTTTTCGACATTTCTCCCAAATCATGAAACCTATGTAAAAACTGAAAGAGGTTTTTCTTCTTGGTTCAAGTATGGACAAAATTTTTTCTCACTTTTGTCAAATTCATCCTTTCTTTCTGAGAAGCATAGTTTGAAGAAAACCTATCTCGATATGTGGAATAGGGGATTTGTAGAAATTAAGGGAAATGAAGGGGATGAGGGGATTCTAAATTATTGAGAAAATTTTGGGAAGTAGGGAGGAATTTTAGGAATTAGGGGAAAGTGGAATTTCAAATATTGAGTGAGGGGAAGGGGTCCAAAAGGGAAAAACATAGGCCTAACCTAGAAGATTGTCAAATTGTAGTAGTAAGATAGGGTTTGTAGGAAAATGACGAATTTGAGGGATATCAGTGATGGGAATTGTTTAAGAAGGTATATTAGGGATAGGGGAAGGTGTATGAACATCAAGTCACAAGTTTTGTTGATCATTTGGCCATCCAAGAAAAGTTACCTTCAAAACCCTAGGAGAGGGAAATGGGCCTACCCAAGTACAACTGAAGCACGAACAAGGTGTAAAATGACCCATTGGAACCTGAAATGATGATGACAACTCTTTGAATGATGGTACACTAAGCTGAATGGTGACATGGACCAATACTTGGAAGACTTTGGAAGGAGTGAAAACAACACTAGACCTAATACCTAGTGACCAAATTTTACTTGAAGATTCACTGAAATGACAAAATTTGACTTTGACACCCTAAGACCACTTTGTAGGAGCATGTTTGATCACTGGTGGAAGGCTTCAAAGGCTGACACTAATAGATGGAACAAAAGTCCTCAACATGGAAGGCCACAAATAAAGTGTTGTTGCTAAGAAAGTTCATCATGGAAAGGGTAAAATTCCATGCAAGGAGCAGAGTGAGTCGATGTAGTAGAGTGAGGAGAGTTGTGAGCGTAGGATATTAGTGATCCCAATTGACTAATTAGCCATGTCCATTTCAAGCATTGCTTGTGGTGATGATGGTATGACTCCTTGCCACCTTCGTCAAATAGTTGGTCACCTTGTTAAGAAAAATTAGTGAACATTTGTTATTTTTAATAATAATAAAATTATGCATAATTTATTAATAAATTTTAATTTATTAATTACATAATAATTCAATAAATATAATTTAGTTTTTTATTTTAATAAATAAAAGGATAATATGTAAGATTGGTTTAATATTGTATTGAAAATAATTAATTTTTTCTTTTCTTGAATGTCAAAATTTAAATTGAATTTAATTGTCTATTAATCTGTGAAAGATAAAAGTTTGTATATATTAATTGAATACCTTTATCAAAATCAGTGATTTTCCTTTTAATTATAAAGGAAAGATAATATTTTTTAATTTAATGTACTAACATACATATAATAATAAATATTAATATTATTACAAATCTCATTATTATTATTAATAATATTATTTAATTAATTATTAATTAATAAATAATATATTATTACTAATTAAATTCATTCTATGATCCTTAATATTATTTAAAATATCATTTTAATAAATAATGAATTATATTAATAGCAATTCATTTTTAATAATTTTAATAAATACAAAACACAAATATATTCAATAATACCCAATTTATTAATAAGAATTATATTTATAAATATAATAAAAATTGTACTAACATATATTATATTATAAATATTAAATATTAATACAATATACCAAATTATATTATAATATTAATTAATACTAATTATATTATTAATTATTATATTAATAATAATAATAATAATTATTGATTTTTTTTTCTAAGTAAAGACTAATTCTATTAATAAAAGTAAAAATACAGTTACAATGTGGTTGAGACCTCAGAGGAGGTCCAAGACTGTCCAGCAAGACATACAAACTATCCCAGGGCTGAGATTAACCAGATACAAAAGCCCAGGGCCATATAGAGAGAACTGGCCATATTGGTAGACCTCAGAAAAAGACACAAGAAAAGCTATGACCATACTATCTAAACTGCCCAGATAGCCATTAGCAAAATTGCAGAGCCAAAAACTTGAAACTACAACAGAACTACATCCCTGATACAGAAAGGAATTGACAAAAGCCATATAGGCATAGAAATTGGACTGAAGAGCAAAGAGAGGAGCAGGGAAGTGGACATGGCCCAGGAGTCTTCAAGCATTAGTATCATGTTCCGGAACTTCCTCCTCCACGGGGCATGGATAGCCCATCCACGTGTCATCAACGTTGTCCTTAATAGCTGAACCGCTGCCATCTGGAGGAGCTGCCATCTGCCGAATGCTATCAGAACCACTCTCCGGGTGAACAGAGGCCTGGACATCCTGTAGATTGCCTTCTGGAGGCTTGGAGACATCAGTGTCATTTCCTCCAGCCTGCAAATCTCCACAATTGAACCCAAAGCCACATCTTCCCCCTGCTGCGCGCTTTCTCCCTGAGACTGCGTTGTTGAGGTATTCACCGCAACAGTGGGCCGAGCTTCGTCCTCCGAGAAAATTACCGTAATGCTGGCCGAGAAAATAGGTTGATTGAGGCGGCTGTGAAACGTGAAATGGGTGGTTTGAAAAGAGTTGTGCGGGAGAGGTCTGCGAATGTCAGAGGTAGGGGAAGCCGAAGCCAGAGGAATAATAGGCGGGGGAGCAGGCTGAGAGCGCCCATGGCCTCCACGACTGCCACCTCGGGGACAGCTACCACGACGACGCACCATTGTCAAAGTAACAGAGCAACTTGGAGGAGATGAAGAGCAGGGCGAAACAAAGCAGATGCCGCTGTGAGGGAGCCCGTGACGTGTTATGAACCAGACATTCAACGCCACCTTCGAAGCATTGCAAGGATGCAAAACCTGAGGCAGTCGAATGTAGGGAGACCAGAGGTAAATAATAACAGAGAGAGCCGAGACAACCATTAAACGAATACCAGGTGAAATGTCTCGAACACACTGCGCATTCAATTCCGCATGGTAATTGATTTGCCGGTACCTATTAAAATCCATTTCCATCCGCGGGAGGGCTTGGGTAGGTGTGCTGTCCTGCCACCTGCTGTACCAGATGCCGTCGTCGCACAGAGCCTTCATAAATATTGCGTAAATGCACCCGCATCCGGGTATAATAACAATAGTTATTAATAATAATAATATTTACAATTAATATTAATAATAATTTATTATATTAAATTATAGGGAACTAATTATGTAATATTGTTAATAATAATTAAATTAATAATAACAGAATAAATTTTTAACTACGATAATTATAGTATAATAAAATTGTAAATATTTTAACAATATTCAGGATTCTTATTATTAATAATATAATTAATGAAATCAATTTTAATATTGTAGAATTGAGGCTTCTGTGATCCCCATCATGTTATAAAAAGAGCTTCGGCGTAAATCCATGAAAAAAGACCTTGTCGAGCGTTTCGAAACAGACTCGACCAAATGCCTTTTGTCATGTGATTTACGCCAAAGCCTTCTTATAATTTTAATATTATTTAATACTAATTATTATTATTAATTATTATATTAGTATAATAAAATTATTATTATATTATTATTAATATTACAATTAATGATATATTAATTATTTTACTAAATTAAAAAAAGTAACTAAATTAAAAAATATATATAATTGATTAATTAAAATTAATATTAATTTAATAAAATTTATATTAATTAAAATCATTAATTAAAAAATTAAATAAAATAATAATAATAATATATAAATAAAATTAGCCGACCTCTCATCAATAATTAAAATTATTATCCAAAAATGATAGCCGACCTTTATCTTAATTTACTCTCCTCATTACTATTTAATCTCTCAAATTAGCTCTTCTTCTATCAAGCATTCAAATAGTCCTGATGATGGATCCCGGTTGGGATTTGAAACGTTGGCAAAAAATGGTTCTTACTGTGGATTCTCCGGTAACTAAGTCAGATGGAATACTTTGAAAAGAAGGCCCTGGAATCTTACCCTTTAAAGCCAGCATGGTGGAAGCGATTCGTCGATGATACTAATATAAAATGGACACATGGTAAAACAGAGCTTGACAAGTTTTTTATTCACCTAAATTCCATCTCTTCAGAAATAAAATTTACTATGGAACTTGAAGAAAACATGAGCATCCCTTTTTTAGACGTTCTCATCATCAGGAAAGATGATGACTCCCTTGGGCATAAGGTTTTTAGAAAGTCAACCCATACGGAAAACTACCTCCACGCTGAGTCCCACCATCACCCAGCCCAAAAATTTGGTGTTCTAAACACTCTTGCTATCAGGGCCCTTCGAATTTGTGACGCTGATCATCTAAATGAAGAAAAGAAGCATTTAGTCTCAACCTTTAAGAGTTTAGGCTACAAAGAAAATGAGATTAAAAGAGCAATAAAGAAAGCCGAGAAAAGAATGTTATCTCATGAACCTAAGGCCCGTGATCAGCCTCAGTGTGGTAGGGTTTTTCTACCTTATATTCATGGAGTTACAGATAAGATTGCTAAAATCCTAAGGAAGAAAAACATAAGCACGCAATTCTCAGCCCCTGGAACTATTAGGCAAGGTATGAGATCTGTCAAGGATAGTATTGATAAATATCAACTTAAAGGAGTCTATAAAATAGATTGCTCATGTGGAAAAAGCTACATTGGTGAAACAGGTCGCTCCTTGCAAACTAGACTCAAGGAACATGGAGCTGATATTAAGAATGAAAGGTCTCGTACTTCGGCCCTGGCAGAACACTCCTCAAAAACTAAGCACCATGTCTGTTTGGAAAGCGCTTCAATTATCGCTAGGGAAGAACAACATCATAGGCGAAAGATCAGAGAAGCTCTTGAAATTATCAAACACCCTCATAATCTCAACAGAGACAATGGTATGGAGATTAGTGGACGCTGGTTTCCCCTAATGAGAGAAATTAAGGTCACCAACACTTCTTAGTTTTAGCACCCCCTTTCTAATCTTAATAAGTTAGTAACCTAGCTTTAATAATTTA